>QRDG01002001.1:0-84010 GCA_012064385.1 Puccinellia tenuiflora | reverse complement strand
GGGCCTGCTGATTCTACTTATGGTTGGTTATATACGGTGAGCAGGCTTTTGTGGGCTTTGGATTGTATGTGGCTTGTGTAGCTTCTGTTTTTGGTGAGATTTGTGCAATACACTGTGTAATGGAACACAAGGAAGAAGAGTGTACCCCAAAATAGTTTATTAGTTTCTAAAAATTTATACCCCCTCTGACCCGTTTTATTGTCGCTGGTAAAGAGTAGCGTGGTACGATTGGCAGTATAACTGGCGACACTTTTTTCGGATCCGAGAGAGTACTTTAAAATGAAAGAAAATATGCTTTAAATGAAAAGAAAATATACTTACTTATAGCTTATTTAAAATGGTTCCTAATTGCACACTTATTAAAAAAGGGAGCGTCTATACAACAGTTGCCTGAGATTTACTAATGTCTCAGTCGATGACAGTTGGCTCGTATATGCTCCCTCCGGTGCGGCCGGTCAGGCCAAGGCCCAGTACAAATTTAAATGGATTAGTTTCTATTTTTTACCTAGACCGAATCTGTTACATTACAGGTGCTTCTGATTCACCAGTAGTTATGTTTTGCCTTGTTTTGTCTTGCGCTGCCTAGCTAACATGCTAGTTGTTCAGTACTAGTATATTAGATTTTTTTTTGTTTTAAGGATCACAATGGTTTTTCTAAAATATTGCTATTACCTGGATCATCTTTACTCATGTCACAAAATTGGTTGCACATTTCTTGAGAAATTTGCAAATTATATTTAGCTGGAAAAATAGTTAGGGATTCAAAATCGAAGAACAAATACAAGAAATGAAAAAAAATGAGAGCAAAAATGTTCAACTCATAAAGTAAATGGAACTCTGAGAAAAAAATGCAGCTCAATCAACAATAAAACAAACCAGTTACACAAATCATTTAGAAATGTGCAACTGCAAAAAATACGCAACTAATCTAACTAGTTGCACAAATCTTTTAGAAATGTGCAACTGGTTTACTTAGTTGCTCAAATCTGTCAGAAAGGGGCAACTAAACAAACCAGTTGCATAAATCTTTTAGAAATGTGCAACTGGTTTACTTAATTGCTCAAATATGTCAGAAATGGGCAACTAAGCAAACCAGTTGCACACATCTTTTAGAAATGTGCAACTGGTTTACTTAGTTGCGCAATTCTGACAAAATGGCAACTAATCTAACCAGTTGCACAAATCATTTTGAAATGTGCAACTGTGGTTGGTTAGTTACACAAATTTGACAAAAATTAGCAACTAATCAAACCAGTTGCACAAATCATTTAGAAATGTGTAACTGATTTACTTAGTTGCACAAATTTGATAGAAATGGGTAACTAATTTAACCAGTTGTACAAATTATTTAGAAATGAGCAACTGGTTGGTTAGTTGCACAAATTTGACGGAAGTGGGCAACCAAGCAAACCAGTTGCACAAATCATTTATAAATGTGCAAGTGGGTTAGTTAGTTACACAAACTTGACAGAAATGGACAACTAATCTAACCAGTTGTACAATTTTTTTTAGAAATGTGCAACTGGTTTAATTGTTGCACAAATCTGCAAGAAATATGCAACTAAGTAAACCAGTTACACAAATCATTTAGAAATGTGCAACTGTTTTGGCTAGTTGCTCAAACTTTGACAGAAATGGGTAAAGAATCTAATTAGTTGCGGAAATCTATTAGAAATGTGCAACTGACTTTACTTAGTTACTCAAATCTGATAAAATAAACAACTAATCTAACCAGTTGCACTTTTAAGAAATAAAAGATATATCCAAATACCGCCAAAAAGTCTATTGTAAACACACATTTTTGTCTCTCAAGAACAACCCACCTCCAAAACAAAATATTAATAAATAGAAAAGTAAAAATGAAAAGCTCAACCACGCACAAACACATAGGTGAAAAGCACACACCTCGCTCATGAACGGGTAAAGGAAAATGAAACTCAAAAAGGCGACAAACTTCTAGATAGTCTAGAAAGTCTATTATTGCTCAAAAAAACCAACAATGACAAACGATTACCAGTTACCACAAAAAAAACTCAGTCTCAGTGTTCGGAAAGCATAACTTGCATTGGTCGCTCTGTATACCGAGACCTAAGAAAAAAATCTAGCGAATGATATCTAGCACTTTCGGGAAAAAAGGTGCATCATATTGCATTGAGAAAAATAGAACGGGAGAACCACTATTTTTTAGCAAAATTTCAAATGTGGGAGACACGGTACAAGCCTTTCTTTTCTTTGAATCGTATGAAGCTGAAAGGAAAAAACAGAAAATAGAAAAACCAAAAGACCCGTAGGCCAACAGCCTAGATAGGAAACACATTCAGCCCAACAAGAGACTGCTCAAATGAAAAAGGCCCAGGACGGCATGGACACTGCGAACACATCAGCGCTAAAGGAAAAATCAACCGATCGTATGGCTAATCTCATCGACTGAGACGTAACAAATTCTCAGGTGACTGAGACATAGCAAATCCGATTAAAAAAACGTGTAGCTCTTAGAAATTTATTGGTGTTGCACATTTTGTGAGCAACGTGCAACTCGTATGAAAACTAGCTAGTTGCACATTTTTAGAGAAAAGTGCAACCCGTATGAAAACCGATAGCCTGTTGCACATTTCTATAAAAAAAAGTGAAACTCATATGAAAACCGATAGCTAGTTGCACATTTCTCTAGAAAAGTGCAACTCGTATGAAAACCGATAGCCAGTTGCACATTTCTAGAGAAAAGGTGTAACTATATGAAAACCGGCATTTCTAGAGAAAAGTACAACTCGTATGAAAAGCGATAGCTAGTTGCACATTTCTAGAGAAAAAGTGCAACTCGTATGAAAACCGGTAGCCAGTTGCACATTTCTAGAGAAAAGGTGTAACTCGTATGAAAATCGGCATTTCTAGAGAAAAGTGCAACTCGTATGAAAACCGGTAGCCAGTTGCACATTTTTAGAGATAGGTGCAACTCGTATGACAACCGGTAGCCAGTTGCACATTTCTAGAGAAAGTGCAACTTGTATGAAGACCAATAACCAGTTGCACATTTCTAAACAAAAGTGCAACATGTATAAAAATCAGTAGCCAGTTGTACATTTATAGAAAATGCTAGTTGTACATTTATAGAGAAAAGTGCAACTCGCATGAAAACCGGTATACAGTTGGCATTTATAGAGAAAGTGCAACTCGTATGAAAATCGGTAGCCAGTTGCCCATTTTTAGAGAAAAATTGCAACTCGTATTTAAACCGATAGCCAGTTGCACATTTCTAGAGAAAAATTGCAACTCGTATGAAAACTTGCATTCTAGAGAAAAAGTGCAACTCGTATGAAAACCGATAGACAGTTGCACATTTTAGAGAAAAGTGCAACTCGTATAAAAACTGGTAGCCAGTTGCACATTTTTAGAGAAAAGTGCAACTCGTATAAAAACTGGTTGCCAGTTGCACATTTCTAGACAAAAGTGCAACTCGTATGAAAATCGGTAGCCAGTTGCACAATTCTAGAGAAAAGTGCAACTCATATGAAAACCGATAGACAGTTACACATTTTTAGAGAAAAGTGCAACTAATAGGAAAATCGGTAGCCAGTTGCACAATTTTAGAGAAAAGTGCAACTCATGTAAAAACCGGTAGCTAGTTGCACATTTCTAGAGAAAAGTGCAACTTGTATGAAAATTGATAACCAGTTGCACAATTCTAGAGAAAAGTGCAACTCGTATGAAAATTGGTAGCCAGTTGCACAATTCTATAGAAAAGTGCAACTAATAGGAAAATCGGTAGCCAGTTGCACATTTTCTAGAGAAAAGTGCAACTCATATGAAAACCGATAGCTAAATGCACATTTCTTAAGAAAAGTGCATCTCGTATCGAAACTAGGTTGCCACTTGCATATTTCTTGAGAAATGGCAACTCCTATTGGAAACCGATTGCCGCTTGCACATTTCTTAAGAAAAAGTACAGCTCGTCTCGAAAGCCGGTTGGAGTTGCACATTTCGTGACAAAAGAGCAACTCACGTCAAAATATCAGTGTTACTTGCATGTTTAAGAAAATGCACCTAATATCAGAACATGGGTAGGAGTTGCACATTTCCAAAGAAATCTACAAATCTTCTTATAAGTCGGTGCTATGTACGCCTTTCTTAAGAAAAAGAAGCAAGTCGTACCGAAAAAATCGACCCGACTTGCAAGTACAACTATCGTCAAAACCCATTTTTTTCGAAAATTGGTTGTTAATTACATGTTTTTGGAGGTACAACTCGTGTTGGAAACTTGTTGGGTTGCACATTTCTAAAGAAAAAGTGCAACTCATTTTAAAAATTAGTTGGTAATTGCAAGTTTTTCGCCAAAACTACAACACATAAATAACAAGACAAAAACATTAAAATACATATACAACACTAGTCGCTCTTTTCTTGAAAACTTGGTTACACACTTCTAAAAATGCAAATAATTGGACAACAAAGAATAGAAAAACTCAAATAAGAATAACGAGGAAAAAGACGAAAATAAGAACAAAACTAAAAAAGACACAATCAAGCTGAAATCCTTCCAATTTGCTTGTTTAAAAAAAATCTTCCTTAGTTGCACAAAAAATAGGATTCAAAATCTACATAAAGAAACACAAAAAAAGCATAGAAAAAACATATACACAAAATAGTTCCAAAAAATGTTATGGATAAAATTGGTGCAAAGTACTAGTTTATCTAACGGAAGTATTGCTACTAGTCCTAAAAAGGGTAAAGGCATGGTGGCTCAAGGTACTAATACTAAGCTAATGGGTACAGGTCGTGAGTACGAGTCCTCAGACCGCACCCGTAGGCAAAGTTATTTTTACTCTCGTCATAGATTATCTGTGCACCAATCTCCAACTAAATCAGACAGTTATAAAGGCTGACTGAGACATAAGAAGTTCTCAGGCACCTGAGAACTAGCAATTCCGTATATACAAACCCTGATTTGGTACTTTAACTCAAAGATATACATCGTAGCTTTTAGTATCATTCAGATGAACAGTTATAAATAAATAGTTTCACATAGTATGGAAGCAAACATCTGGTATCTGCATAATGCAGGATGATCCATTAGTTGTTCCAAATAAGCACCTAGCAATATACCGAGCCTTTACAATGATATAGCAATAATGAAAGGTAATATACCAACAATTTCTCCTGAAAGTAATAATAAATCCACGATAGCTTATACAATATATACATCATTGCGCGCTACTCACATGATGATGCAAACAAATTAAGGTAAAACAATAAAGCCTATACAAAATATTACCATTATTTTGCTGCTGGTAAATATTGTTAGTATCTAACATTCCAAGATAATATACGATCATCTAGTGACCACGGACAATTGCAGGAAGCCATCAATGATCAACCAGAAGAACTCTACAATAAAAAACATGGATAAACCTCCTCCTAGCTGCCTATAGAATTAGTGGCGGCGGCGAGGATACTGGTGCCGCCTGATGACCTACACGCTACATGCTTGCTGGATAGGGCAAGGCGACATTGTCTGGTGGCTCCAACCTTATGATGGCGAAGGCCTACTCAGCCATGGCTTCCTCTGACCAATGCAATCTGAAGTATTTCCAATTTATAAAGATATGGCATACATGTGTACAGTGCTAGGTATTTAATCCAAGTTAAACACAGCTGCAAGAAAATATTTGAAACCAAATAATAAGCAACAATACTAAAGAAGAATACTGCAGAAGAAAGGAAAATATGTACACCTTCAGTCGACATCTTTACCTATCCTTCTTCGAGCATCTCACTGATCTCCTTATAATGTTTTTGCACCGTCATAACAAAGACTCTTTGTGTACTTCTATTTAATCTGCAATGGATTAAAACAATTAAAACATGGATGTCGAAGCCAAGTACAGAGTAGTTTACTTTGGAATTCAACAAAAACAAATAACAAAAAGGGAGATGTCGCACTGTACATGTCATCCAAAATATTACCTTCTATATAATTATCAGCTGGTAAGCATCGTAATGAAACTATATAGTCGACCAAGTGCCACTTCCTTATAAGAATGTAAATGCAGCACCCAGGAACAATACTATATGTAATCTCAGAGAAAATTGAACTAATGATTCAAACAATTCGAGAATCACCAAAAATAGCAAAAACAGTAACTGCTCAAAATAATAAGTGGGAGGAAAAGATACACACATCGGGTCTGCTATATCTCTACTATACGGATATATGCTGCTAGGGAAATCCACCGGAGAATCGCCTAAATTATGAATCGATGCAGAGGCCGGGGATACCCCCATTTAAAAAAAATGTTGTATTGTTATGGGAGGGCGATAGTATCCATGTAACAGTGTATTGCTTCTGTGGGGAGAGGGGCACACCAGACCGCCTTGGATCTGCACGAATCTGCTTGGGTCCAGTTTGGATCCTCCAGGCAACCAGAGTAGGCGTTTAGGGGATTTAGGAGCAGCAGCTTGATACGTGTCAAACGTATCTATAATTTTTGATTGATCCATGCTAGTTTTGTGATGTTGTCACATGTTTCTACTATCTTATTACATTATTTTTATGCATTTTATCGGACTAACCTATTGACAAGATGCCTAGTGCCAGTTTCCTGTTTTTGCTGTCTTTTCATTTCAGAAACTTACCACAGGAAATATTCACGGAATGCGCTGAAAATTTGCGAGGATTTTTTATTCGCCAAGACGGAGTTTCAGTCCAGAGGGCAGCCCTGGGGGCCACCCACAGGGTAGGGACGACCCCCAGCCGCGGCCTGCCCTAGGGCGGCGGGTGGGACCCGCCCCTGCTCCTGGTGGGTCCCCTCGACCCCCTCCGACGCCTATAAAATCAGATTAATCCCAAAAACCTCGAGGCGGCCATTATTTTCCAGAGAAGTCACCCCGAGGTGCCGTCATCATAAACCCTAGTTCGGGGGTGACTCTGAAGCTGATCTCGGCACCCTGCCGGAGGGGAGATCGATCCCGGAGGGCTCTTCGTCGCCATGCCTTCCTCCGGGATGATTTGTGTGAGTAGTCCCACCTTGGACTACAGGTGTATGGCAGTAGCTAGATGGTAGTCTCTCTCCCTTGTGCTTCATGTATTATGATCTTGTGAGCTGCCTAACATGATCAAGATCGATTATTGTAATGCTATGTGATGTGTTTGCTGGGATCTAATGGATTATGAAGTTATGATCAGATTGTGCATGATTCTTATATGTTGATTTATGTTCTTGCATGCTCTCCGATGTGCGTAGTTACTTTTGCCAAGTGATTGTTTGTATCTCCAAGAGAGAGTATTTATGCTAGATAGTGGATTCATGCCCCCTTTTGTTCCTGTGCACGAGTGACATAAACATCTAAGGGCGAGGGTGTGCTGTTGCTAATAAGGGTAAAACAACGGTGTTAATGTCTCTTTTGATATTAGTATTGCTTACTTCATGTACTTTACTTAATGCAAATGTCTTTTGCTTGCAACTTAATATCGTTGGGTGACAGGCTGGATAGCGATCCCATGATGGACTTTTTAGACAAAGATGCAGTTGGACTCAACGGTCTTTGTTCATTTTTGTGATGCCCACATAAATATTATCATGTTCTCTATGTCATAGCTAGATTAAGTTTGTGTTATAATCTTGTCAATTGCCTAGCTGTAATTTGTTTACCCATCATATGAGTGTTTTATTTACTTGAGAGACTCCACTAGTGAACCCATGGCCCCCGGTCCATCTTTTTTTACATTGATTGCAACCTTTATTCATCAATTTTTATCATCATTACTCCTCTGGTCCACTTTCATATTTTCATCTATTTCACTATACAATTAACCGCTTTGTTTTCTGCGAGACCGGAAAGATTGACAACCTTTCCGCCGTTGGGGGGGCAAAGTAATTGGTTGAGTGTGTGCAGGTCCACGTCTGTTAAAGATTAAACACCAGAGATCTTCAACATTCACTTTGTTGTTGATTTCAAAGTCCTACTGGTTCGATAAACCTCGGTTCGTCAACGAGGGAAAACTGCTACTTACTACATCCACGCCTTCGCTTGGGGCACAACCCAACGCTACCATCACCGATCATCACAGCTTCGCGTGTTCTCTAGTATTTAGCCTATTGCCTGTTCTCATTATTGAGCACCAAACCATGGTTGCGGACTGGCCGGTGGTGGAGGTCGTCGCAGTGTCCGCCAATGTTTAGAGGGGCGGACACGGTGGAGGGCAGCGAGACGCCTAACGGTGGAGATGCAGCCTTCGACGCCTAGGTCAAAGCAATATTCTGGACGCCTAGCGGTGGAGATGCAGCCTTCGACCGATCTGCTTCCGCGCCGAGCTCTCTCGCTAGGAATCCTTCGCCTCCGAGGTCGATGGCGGCGGGGAGGCCCCCTACGCCGGAGCCGTTCTTGTTCCTCTTCTTCACCTTGCTCTCCATCACCTCCACCAACCCGTTAGCCGTTGCCGCCGCCGCGCGCAGAGGAGCGGCTAGCAGCGAGCGCCGGACCTGCGCCGCCCATGGCCCCACGATTGAGGCGGACGGGGCATAGCAGAGGAGGGTGACGGCGGTGGTGGTGGAGGAGGCTGAGACGAAGGAGGCCATGGCGGTGCGAGGAGGAGGGAGCAGAGGAATGGTGGGAAGGGATAAGGTGAAGGAGGAGGGAGATATTTTCTTTTCCAGGAGCGGATCGCGCGTGCGGCGGAAAATTTCAGCCGCGGTGAAATACGTTCAGTCATTGTAAAATACTACGTGCACCCGAGAACTGATTTGGTTAACGGTAGCTGTTAGATTTAGTTTGGTGGCCGAAATCATACGGTGGTGGTTGTTCTGTGTAAGTTTTATGGGTATGTTTAGCGAAAGTGTTGTTTGCTTGTTTAATAGTAGTAGAGATATACCTTGGGCCTGGTATCTTGGTACTATCCGGCCGACAGACTGTGGATTCGAATTCACGCGTGTTTCCTTGTTCATTTCCCCTTTCAGTTTCTGTTTCTCTTCTTTTCTTCTATTTCTTTTATCTTATACTCCCTCCGATCCATAAAAAGTGTCGCTCATTATGTACTAAGTTAGTACAAACTTTGTACAAAGGGAGCGACATTTTTTATGGATCGGATGGAGTATCTTTATTTGTTTCTGTAAGTTCTTTATTCTCTACTTGTCAAAAGGAAAATATATTTATTATCCAAGTTTATCCTTTATGTTATTACTATCTGATTTATATTCAATTATTTATTTGTACTTTTACGTGTCATTTTCCTTCTTTGCCATTGCTTTGCTCCTTTTGTTACTCGATAATACAAATATTTATAAAATTGTTCACAAATTTGTTGATTCTGTTCTCACTGTTTTGGTTCTACCATATCTTTTTGGTATATTGTTGACCATAGAGGCGATGGTCATGGTGGGGCTAGCATGTTCGACGTCTCCCCTTTTCAGCGGACGACGAGATGTAAATCTTCTCTTAGCGGGCCTACTCGGTTGGCTTCAAATCTCTAGTTTGCTCTTGCTCTGGCAAACACTTGAGGTTGACGGTCGTGCCAGCACAAACCTTGCTTCACGCTTGGTCAATGTTGACGATGGTGACTCCTATGGGTGTAGTCCCCTCCTTGGAGTCGCTGTCATGGCATCGACCATGTTCCCCCCTCCTCAAGTACTAGGCGATGGAAACCCCAAATCCAGCTTATGGAACCTCGTTCACTCCTTGGAGGCACTATCTCGGTTGCTCGTGGGGTTCGCAAAGCACTAGCTGGAGTGGGTGTCAAACATCGCCCAAGTGTGAGAGGCGCAATGTATGTCGTCAGAGTTGTTCGTCGTCGTCCGTGATACAGACTTGGTGCTTTGTGCAAGCCAAGTCAATTGTTGTTATAGTCGTAGCTAAGCTTTATTCATCGTGAGAATTGTTGCTAGTCCTATAAATTATCCTTGTAAGCCGAAATGTTTTATAATAGTCGATTGACTCATTCTTCCATTAACATGCTATAACTTTTATTCACAATGAAACGTGAGAGAGGCGTTTTGGCTCCCGAGCTCACCTGCTCCTGGTCCAATAAAAAATTCGGGAAAAATAGTAAAACATTTCAAAAAATTCTGAAATTTTTTGGTGATGAACATATACATGTTTTTTACATACGTGCAAAATTTCGTGATGAAATGAAATTTCTGCTGCTCTGTGCAAAAAAGACAAATCCAGTGACCAAAATGAGATTTAAAAAATATGTTTTCAGAGTAGTGAATTTGTCTTTTTTGCACAGAGCAGAGGACATGTCATTTCATGACGAAATTTTGCAAGTATGTATAAAACATGTATATGTTCATCACCAAAAAAATTCAGAATTTTTTGAATTTGTTTACTATTCTTTATGATTTTTTTGTTTGACCAGTAGCATATGAGCTCGGGTTCCAAAGTGAATTTCCGATGAAACGTGATATATATTTCTATGATTATTTTAAACCCAGTTTTTTAGCGCATTACATTCTTGACGCGGTAAGTATATTTGTAAGGTACCTCCAGAGTCTAGACTAGTCCGAAAAAGATGGTAATGTTGATTTTCTCTGTGTGCAAATTAACCCTCTGGGAATACATTGAACTGAAACGAATTGCCCAATGTACCTCGACGAAAAAAATATCCAGCCTGACACTAGACGTAGCACATCCTGCGAACGTGAGCAGGCGGACGCATTCTTCCGACCAGGTGAAGTGGCGGAAAAGACATTTTGGCTAGCGAAAGACCACCTACCGCTAGCCCACGAGGCTAATTACTTTCCACCAGGCCAGAGGGCCCAATCCTGTCATGCATCGTACGTCTCGATAGTGAAGGCACTATCACTTGGTCCTTTTCCTCAAACTAGTAGCATGCACGTGCAATGCACGCATCAACTATATATATATTTGGCCAAATATGTTATAAACACTAAATTTCAAATTGTTGCTTGTAATGTTTCCATGTTAAAGACAGTAGTCCAGGAGCCATCCAAAATTGTCAGTCGAGTAGTGCGTGTCGATTTAGTCATAGAATCTTTATTAAACCAACGCATCCATAAGCACATATGTGCCAGTGGCAAAAGGAATTATTATTAAATAATAGAAAATACATAAGAACGTATCTAATTTCATTTGAATTTTCGACTATCAACCTGACCACGTCATGACCCCACTGGAGTAGCTTGAAGCGAGTTGTTAGTATAGAACTATCACTTTTCAGCTCAATATTCGAAAAACTAGCACTTTACGTTTCAATTGCAAAAAACTACCACATTTTGTTCGGTCGTTCGCAAAATGCACTGATCACGAATTGAACGCGAATTGACACGATTTCTGACAAGTGGGTCCCACTTGTCAGGACAATAAAAAAAAGAAAATCAGAGAAAATAAATTACTGGGTGACGTGGACTGCAGGGCCCACTTGTCAACCCCATAAAAAATCAAAACAGGAAAAATAAAAGCATCTCCGCTCAAGAAAAGGAAAAATAAGAGCATCGTTGACTCAACCCCGCTCCCGCCGCCGGCGACCTCCGGCAGGTCAGCCCCGGCGTCGTGGTTGCCTACCTCCGGCGCTAGTGCCCCAGGCCCCAACCGCTGCCACCTCCGGTGCCGGACCCCGCCCTCAGAGCCCTGCCCGTCGCCGATTCGCCGTCGTGGACAACCACACCCAGCTCGTTGAGCTGCCGCGCCGGCCGCGACCTTCGCGGCATGCGCGCCATCGCGAGCAAGCCTCCACGCCCTCGAGGTTCGCCGCCACGAGGAGCAGCCACCAGCGAGGCGATGGTGCGGACGAGGCACGGTGGCGGCGCGGACGAACGGGAGGCCGGCGACGATGCCGCTCCCCTTCACGACGACGAACGGGAGGTCGGCGGCGCGGACGAACGGCATCGGGCGGGGCGGCCTCGCGCGGCGGACGAACGGCATCGGGCGGGGCGGGCTTGGTCGTGCGGCGGCCGGCATCAGGGCGGGTGGCCTCATGCGCCGGTGGGCTGGGGAGCCTTGGGGGGGGGGGGGGGGGCTCGCGCGGCGGTCAACCGATGTCGGAGCGGGGAAGCCTCACGCGGCGGCGGGCTGGGGAGTCAACAATGCCTCTCTTTTCAAAATATTTCGTTTTTTATTGGGCTTATAGGTGGGTTCACAGTCCACGTCACCCAACAATCTATTTTCTCTGATTTTCTTTTTTTTATTGTCCTGACAAGTGGGACCCACTTGTCAGAAATCGTGTCAATTCGCGTTCAATTCGTGATCAGTGCATTTTGCGAACAGCCGAACAAAATGTGGTAGTTTTTTGCAATTGAAACGTAAAGTGGTAGTTTTTCGAATATTGAGCTGAAAAGTGGTAGTTCTATGCTAACAACTCGCTTGAAGCAAACAGAGTACTGCTTCCTGGCAACCTTCAGAATGATCTTTCCTCACCTTGATGTCCGCTCTCCCTCCGTGTCACCACCTTCGACGGTGGTTCCATCTTCCTTATGTAACACACTAGATTCGAACAGCGCGGCTCGCCGCGCAGCACTTGTTGGTTCTTTGAATTTTTTGCCCGTGGTTGCCACAATTTATACAGATCATTAGAAGCATATTTATATCCTTATGTATTTGATCACAGGTCTATAGATTTGAAAGAACATTATTCATAATGTATGAAACCAATAATCACAGCATCATACAATAAAAATCTTAAGGAACAGGAAGATCAAATAAATGCTGGAGCACACGGGGAAAGTTATATAGAAATTCACACCGCATTCAATACAAAACTTTTGACCACATGGAAGTAGTACCAAATACATAAATTTCGATCAGTTTGAAAACAGGATCTCAAACACCTGATGAGTTTTGTATAACCAACAACTCTAAAATGGTAAGCCCTATCTATCACTAAGGTGGAGTGAAGAATAACATACGGTAAAGTAGGTGGAACCCAAAAAAAGATATGTTTGTACACATGGAAACATACTAATGAAATAGAATATAAGCATGCAATCTAAAGCAGAACTATCATAATCGGGTAATGATTAAACCTGAACTAACCAATTCAATCATGATTGCACAAATCGTAGCTAACTTCAGGTCTATCATGTTTTTACAGTATCTGGGAGACCATAACGCTAGCATCTCTGTAATAATCTTCATTGTTGGTCTAGATGTAACTCATTCTTTGTGCTAGCATCTCTGTAATAATCTTCATTGTTGGTCTAGATGTAACTCATTCTTTGTGCCAATTCTGTAACTCAAGTATATAAGCCAAACTGCCAACCTGGTGTGTAACCTAATTCTGCAGAGATTAGGCTATGAAATGAAATTACTTGCACAATGTCTGTACAGTTACATTTTGAAGTACTACAGTATGGACTGTGGATCTGCATATGCAGAATTAGCTAGTCTAGCCATTCGACGACAACCAGTGTACCACCACTGTTGTCTCGGAGGAAATTATTGATATTTTGACGGTGCATAGATATCTGCTTCGTATGAATGAAAACAGCAGTATTAAGCATATGCTAAGCAGTAGAGTCGTTAGAGGGGAACATGATTTGCTATATTAGTTTGAGACTTGGAGTGGTACCTCATTTTCAGAAAGCTTGAATGTTCAGCTAAACAACATGTGGCGTAGGCCAGTTTGCTCCGATTTGAGCCTGTAGAATGTAGATAAATGGCATGTGGAACATGGGCATGTGCAGTGGGCTGAAAAGTATTTAGTTGACTGAAACAGAGAGCTATCGTTATAAAAATGCATACTGGAGAAACTACAGCAGGGTTGTGGAAGAGCTATAGTGTGATTATTATACCTTGCTCGGAATTTGTTGATCTCGATGATATCTTCATTGTGTACCATGAACAGGAAGCCCATCGGCTAGACATCTATTACCTTGATAATAAGAATATAGAAGTAGGTTCATCACATGAAAAGGAAAAAAAACGCTCCACTGAAACTATAAGCAAAGGACCATATAAATGACCATTAAAATGTTGGATATTGGTTCCAACAAAAATAGCAACAGATGATTCAGTTTGGCAAAAATAGGTTGAATAAAGACAAAGCACGATGAGTAATTAACACATGTAGAGTAAGGGCATTAAAAGAAGAGTGGATTTATAGGTTCAACATTCAGCCCAAAAGATGAGACAAAAATATTATGAAAGGATTTTCTGCTGCCAAATCAATGACGAAAATAAACCTTGTGATACAGTAATATCTAGCAAACAATCTTGTGTTAAGGTATTCTGTGAAGCCTGTTAAACAAATAGCTTAGAATCAGAGAACCTACAAAAGGAACTGATCAAGCATTCCTTGTCAGAAACACACAACTATTAAATGGTCATGTGCAGCTCATAAAAGGTTTAGTTTATAAACATAACAAATAGGCTTTGTCTGGTGACTAAAATATCAAAATTACTACAAAAAGATGCATCTATGTAAACAAAGACCATTGGTGAATCCACCCGATTGCGTGTAAACATAAAAATCAGAATTTTCGAAGATCTTCATTGGAGAACACAAAATCAGAACCATAAATCTAGAATAACAACAAAAGGATACACATAGATATCAATTCTCAATAGCTAGAAAATAGAGGCATCGAAGATCCCAAAGCAAATAACAGTGTCCAACCTAAACAGCAAGCAACCGGGAAATGAAGCGACTAAAACCATTTCCTGGCAAAAGAAATTATTGGGAAGATACATAGAATAGCAACAGGTATATATACAACATGTATACGGACAGAAAGCAGAAGCTTCTGCCTCTAAACATGGACAATAAGCATCGCAGCTATAAATAAATTGGACAGCCTAAAGAACCAGCCAGGGGTCCAAAATATATAGCCAAACTTTCTTAGCTCCAAAAATAGAGAAGAAAGACCAGGATAGAAATAGTCCCCAAAGAACAACCTCAGATCATCCCATGTAATACAAAAACTACCTATAGAACAACTTACCCTAATAATTGTAGTCGCACAATTCAAACCCATAAGACTCTTGGAGAAAATAAAGGGCATGGAGAGGCAACCTGGTCGTGATGGCATGTCAAACCAGCAGAGGCACCCGCCCACAAAAAGCGACGGTGCAACACACATGCATGTTTAACAACAGGGACTTCAAGCTCAACCCCTTTAGGACATCGCCGTCCTCAGCCACCTCACTCACACATGATTGGATTGGAAGGCCATATCGAGACGCAACGACATCCAACAAATATAGGTAAAGACAAATAGACAATAAATTATGATTACCCGAGGCAAAAAATAGCAAGAAACATCATTATATACTCCCACATCATTGGTTGTCCACAGGCACATGGACAGAATATGCATAGAAAGAAATAAAGATTCACACTTGCATATAAAAGGCACCAACACTAAATAAAGGAAGAGCGCAACCTGACAGAATGCTCAAGACAACATGTAACAGCAAGCAATGGAAATGAAGCATCTGAAACTCTTTCTTGACAAAACACATCATTAGGAAGATATATAGAATAGGAACAACAGGGAGAGAGAAGACATGTATAGAAACAGGAAGAATGCATACATAAGAAAAAGTATAACAAATGATGAGAACATATAACCCCTTTAGAAATGTACTCATACGCGACCTCTAAATGACTATATTCTAGCATATCACCAGTTCATGACACATTAACCACTGCCTGGAGTTTTCATGCTTTGTGTGAATCATCCAACTGCTGTCTCCATTACTTCATAGTCATGGTTGCCTAATAAAAGGAATGTAAACATGGCAATAAGTTATCCAGCATACACATATGGATTTTCATATTAACGAAATTGAAAATGATATCTATGGGAAACGAAATTGACATCTGTTGCATTTTTTGAAAATATACTTGAGCTCCGTAAAGCCTATAACTAAATGAATACCCACAAGAAAAATAAACCATCTTGCTATTATACCATAAAGGACACACATGTATATATATATATGCTATTCGTTCTGAAACCAGAATAACCACGTCCGTAAAAAAATCTGCCAAGAGCCAACCAATAATAGTGAAACCGAGTTATCTATGGGGGAGAAATAACAATATCCAATGGATCCCTCCAGAAGGAGGATTAACTCCTCCTATTTCTAAACCAAGCAGCGATCATACCAAATGCAATATGCAATGCACTGAATAAAAAATATACATAAGAGCATCACTGAATGATACAACAATTATCACCTAACCTAGTCCACGGTGAAGAACTTATATGCCATATGTGTGCTAGCAACAAAAGGAAATAGATCTACAGGATGAAACTGCATGCACCGGATTACCATATTTCACCATAAGCTGAGAACATTATGCCACTGTGTAAACAAATGGGTGCAGTCTGAAATTGGCCAACATTAGAGACATGGATGCTTCGAGCTTAAACCTGCAAGTGGCCAAAGGAAATTGCAAAAGTGATTTAGCATATACTAACTGAATGCAAAAGAATAGTAAGCATAGCACAAATAGCTGTAGAAAATAATCGAGGTAGATCCCACTGAGAAATTCTTGACTACTAAGCTCTCGAGGAGAGATGCAGCAGGTGCTCCTCCCCTTGAGCACAGAGGAGGCTATTTGTTTGTGCTTGCCATAGCAATTACCAACCATTGGCACCTTTGTTTGTGCTTGCCATAGCAATTACCAATTATTCAGATCCATCTATCTACTCCAACCATTGGCACCTTTGTTTGTGCTTGCCATAGCAATTACCAATATAAACGAAAAGATGAGGAAGGAGAGAAGTAGAGGAGACCATACCTCTGGCCGGTGTGACCTCGAGTTAGGGCGGGCACCGGCAACAGCACACCCGGGAGGAGGCGACCAGAAGTTTGGGGAGCAACCCGGCCTACAGATCCATGAGTCATCTAGGAGAGGAGGTGGAGGGCTGCTCAAAGCCTCAACAGGGACGGGCCGTGGCGTGCAGAAGCTCCATGGCTGCGCTGCCGAGCTTGTCGGCGACCAGGATGTCAGGTAGAGGTAGGACGTACCGAGGGCGGGGGGATTGGGGGCCGGAGTGGAGGGGCGAGTGGAGGAGATCGGTGGTAGCAGAGACGATGCGCCGGCGGAGGGCGATCTAAAATCATACGCTGTCTTCTCCGCGAGATGCAGCAGGTGCTCCTCCCCTTGAGGACAGAGGAGGCCCCAAACGAATCTGAGCTGCTCCAGAGAAGAGCCCCCACAAGCAGCTCCTCCAGGCGACAACACGGTGCCCGGCGACGGTGCGGCCAGCTGCGCTGCTGGATGTGAGATTGCGGTGCGAGGTGGCGAGATGGAGGAGGAAGGACGCGGGAGCGAGGCGGCGTGATTGGAGGAGAAGACACGCGAGGGGATTGGCGTTCGCGGCTAGGGTTTTCGACCGCGCGAGAGAGAGGACGCGAGGCAGGGGAGGAGAGACGCGAGGCGGCTAGGGTTTTCCATCGTGGGGCGCAGCTTATATACCAACAGACGTGAAATGACGATTTTGCCCCTGGAGTTCGACGGAATTACGGACCCTGCCACCGCGCGAAAAAACGGACGGTCACGATCGAAGGAAACGTCTATAGGACGGCCAGATTTGTCTAATCGCTGAGGACGCCCGTAGCTCTCTCATGAAAGTACTCTTTAGATGTTGTACTACTAAATATGTACATCCGAAAAACTTGACTCATTGTTATAAAACAAGAAATAATAATGGCCTTGCTTCTGAACTTTTATATACACTGCACAAATGTCACTTTATATAAGAGCTCTTACAGACACACCATAAATCAAATGGGTTAGTTCCTATATCGACGTTTCTGAATAACCAGATAGGTACATGTTAAAATTAACCATAAATCAAATGGCAAGCTGAAGGCTACAACTTCAGTTAAAATTAACCAGAACGACGTGGATACGATGTCAAGCTTGCAGACATTAAATACACTTGGTGGGGATGAACTTTATAGATATTATAGATTAGTTACAACACAGCCTTTGAAAGGTAGTTAGTAATTCCATGGCCGAAGCCTCAAAGGTATCTAGTCCTGCAACAATCAAGTCCTGCAACTGAGATCCCTGACTACGCTGAGGTAGAATGTGCTAAACCAAAACGGATCAACAGAAAGTTCCAGTTTATCCCACAATTAAATTTTCATTTTCCACTATTAAATTTTCATGATCAACTGGGCATCTACTTGAAATAAATATAGCCAGTATAACGAATAGCCAAACTGAAATACCACGCTCTATTTAATTGATTTGTTGTTCACTGCAAAAGGGGTTTTTGCACAGAAAGTTACACCGTTTATCTGCTACATGCTAGCTTGCTCTGATGAATCATTACAGTCCTAAATTTGGTTCATCAACGACAAGTATATAAGATATTAAAATAGACAGGGGGTTGTCTACAAAGGGGAGTTACCTTCCTAAGAAGTAGGGGAATTTGTATCTACCAGCTAGTTGTAGAGAGAACCCACAGTTCCTATCTTCAATTTCTGAAACTGGGTGATATTTCAAAAAAGAATCTGCATGACATGGGAGCTCGCCATATATCTGACCTTGTATATGAAATCACAAAGATCAATCACTACAATGAAATTGAAAAGGAAAATCTGCAGACAAAGAGAGAGAGAAACAACACATTCATGATGACGATCAGAATTCTGGCAAGAAAAATGGAGGACAGATCAACAAACTTAGCTTAACGCCACACCAGTTCGCAAATACTATCCTTGGCCTCAGTTTCCTGGGAATCTACACCATATTTCCTTTTTTTTTAACACAGATTGAAGATAAATATATACATCAAAAGTATTGACTCTATGACTATGCTAGTACTATCTGAACAATGCTAGTACTTCCTGAACAATGCTAATACTTCCTGTAGCGTATAATAGACTGAAGTAAGCGTATGTTTCCAATAGTAACTCACTATGACTATGCTAGTACTATCTGAACAATGCTAGTACTTCCTGTAGGCTGGTGTGCCTGGTCTCATACAGAGTGGCACAAGCTAACATCTAGTATCCAGACATGGGCATCTTTCTGCTTGTTACAAACTGTAATTACAAATAATTTACATATCTATGGAGCACAGAACTATGATCGAAATTTGAAGAACGTTAAAATGAATGTACTTTTTAACGTTTTAGTTTTTTTCCTATAGACTATGTGTAAGAAAAAATTCTTATAGATGCAACTTGTTGTAGTTTCAGGGTGCAGGTTCCACTATACCTCTGAACCTCCATTTATATTTTGGGCAACTCCAAATCTATCACAACCAACAACTCAATAAAAAACATGCATGACCTTCCAGCACTTCAGCTAGACTATTAAATATACATTACATGAATCAGAGAGTCTTAGCTGGATCAGAGGCAACTTGTAAATACGAAAGAAGTACAGCTCTCCTCTGCAAGTAAAAATTGACTGAACAGAGTTAAATAAACCAATAAAATGTAATAGTAGGGTACAGTTGCCATTCATCTTTTAATCACCAATAATGACAATTTTTCGAGCTTACAAAAATTTACCAACTATAGGCAACGGGGTAAAAATTTCAACTTCATTCCAAACATAGGAAGATGGACTCTGCAAAACGCAACTTCTGAAGAGGAATTCAAATTGTAGATAGTAAATATTAGTATGATGGTCTCATAATCTTATGGTGTTGAAGACAAATGTCACACTGAAAACAAATGTAGAACGGTCATACAATTCATACCTTGCCCGCAGAAAGTAAGAACAAAATCACCACAGAAGGCGAGGAAGCTAGTGGTGACGTACCAAAGCAGTGGAAGAGCAGCGAGGAACGCGGCGGGTAGGAGGACATTCTGCAAGTGAGGCAAAACATAAATCCCCACATTATTTTACTGAAAATACAGTACAAATAGGAGCTTCCTATTTGGAAATAGAAGCAGACCTCATCTCTCGATTGTAGCAACAAATGCAATTATGCCAAAAAATCTAGAGACCAATGAATTACTGCCACAATCACAAACATTATTATACACGCATAGGATATATACCTTGTAAATAAGGCAATTCAACTAAATTGACTGCAAAAGAACGAAAACACCATTAGGTTCAGAAGTGTGATGGAGGTTGCATACCTGCAGACCAGATGGAGGAGGCTAGGTCGCCGGCATGGACACACTACCCTGGCTGGGTCATCTACGTGCATTTGCTGCTCGAATCTGGTCGGTCTCCATGAGCACCGCCGTCACAAGCGTCTGACATGGGGAGCAGGTTTAGTGGCGTCCGGAGAAGCACGATGGAGATGGGGAACGGCGGGGCAGAGGAGGAGCATGCAGACGGTGGGTGCGGAGGAGGATGCGGTCGGCGGACAAAGGATGATGGCCCTAGTGGATCGGGCGAGGACGGAGGCGGGTTAATGGTCGGAGCACAGAGGCAAGGAGTGTCATGGATGCTGGCGGGTAGGGTGGGCAGCGCGGCGACGTATCGCGAAGTGCAGGGCGGCGACGGCCGAGATGGTGACGAGCGGCGGCGCTAGGGCGTGAGGCGGCGTGGTCGTCTTGTCCCGGGCAGTGGCGGCTTCCTCCCGCCGGCAGTGCGGCGGCGATGGCGTCCTCCCGCGGGCCGTTGCGGCGTCGTCGTCGTCCGGGCACTGCGGAGGTCGTGGCCTCTCCGGCGGGGTAGTGCGGCGGCGTGGTTGCCCTTACCTGGGCAGTGGCGGCGTCCTCGTCGTCGTCTGGGCAGGGCTGCGGCGTGTGTGGCGGGCGGTGAGACAGGGATGGCTTCGTGCGGGGTGAGGGAGGCGGCGACGTGGTTTGCAGTTGTGTTTTTCTTCCTTAGATTGGGGGTGGGGCCGGTGGGGGGATTTCCTTGCGGGGTGGAGGTGGAGTACGATTCAGTCAATATAAAACGCTAAGTGTACACGGGATACTTGATTGGTTAATCTGCACTGTTAGATTTAGTTTGTTGGGTCAAATCTAACGGTTGGAATAATTCGGGGTTATATTGACGGGGTGCATCTAGCAAAAGTGATGTTCGCTTGTTTAATAGTAGTAGAGAAAAGAGAAAAAAACTATCACTTGGTCCTTTTCCCTCAAAAATAAAGAAAAAATATTTTGGTGCTTTGCCTCTTGATGCTACTCCCTCCGTTCATTAATATAGGACGTTTTAGTTGTTTGTAGATTCATCTAGTTTAATATGTATCTAGTCTACTTTTAGTATATAGGTTCACTCATTATTATGTGTATCTAGTCCCATTTTAAAATGTGTAAAATGTCTTATATTTGTGAAAAGAGGTAGTAGCAAGCAACGCAATCCCGTGCGGGTGAGATACATTTTTTTCTTCTGACAATGATAAATCATGGAGCACGTAAAGCCAAACGAAAAGACAGAAGCCGTACAAGCGGCCACATAAGCGAAATTGCTTATGTCCGCTCGCTCGCAAGGGCTCGCGCGGCTCCGCACGCGGGGCGCGGGGTGGGTCCTATTCATGTTATCTTCCCTACTTCCTCTTCCTCTCTAATCCCCACACCTTTCAGAGACAGTAGGAGGAGACGACGTCGGCGAGGCGCAGCGGAGAACGCGGTCGTCGAGACTACACCTTATCAACATGGGTGTGGGTGTTCGTCGGTGATGAGGTCCGGTGGAGGATGCGTTTTGAGCAGGGCTAGACGGTGAGGCGGGCTCGGTAGCGCCGCCAACCACGGGAGGCGAAGGGCAGGCGGTTAGGCTGATCATGGCGGGGGCGCACTTGTATTCCTCCTCAGGTCTCTTGTTGTTTAGCCGTCGAAAACCGCGCGTAAGCTAGACGAGCCCCCACAGAAGGTCTACTAGCGTCCGTACGCTGGCTGTGGCCGAACAAAATTGACAAAATTAACCTATTTTAAAAATCAACAAAAAAACCGATGGCGCCATACTCTATAGCATGGCTCCGCCGTCCATGAGCCATGCTCTGAACCATGACGTCCCGCGCACGGACATTATGATCATGGCTCCATGGACCATGACGCCATGGTTTAGAGCATGGCTTAGGGCGTGTTTGGTTACCTGCAGCGCCTCGTTTTGCCCTGTTCCATGCAGCTTTTGGCCCGTTTGATTTCGTGGGCTCGCTTGCGTTCTTGCATATATAGTGCGAAGCTCAAAGCACCGTTGGGTTCGATTCGGTAATCTCTTACCACGACGTCAGCCGCTAAACCATCGCTATGTTGCGCCGTTGTACTCCTCACCGTTTCCCGTGGTGGTATGAGTTAAGTTCACCATGTGTCCATGTGGTGTGAGTACAAGAAACGTGAAATACAACCAAACAACTATGTTTTCGTTTCCTCACAAAATCAATACATGAACCCAAATGTAGTGCATAACGTGGCTCTTGTCATGTTTTTTCAGAGCAAGGCCATGGGGAACCACAAGTACAAATCTAAAGAATACATCCTTGGGAGAGCCAGGGCGCTTCTCAGAGCTTAGCCATTCTCCACCATCCCATAGAAATTAGATGAGATCCTAGCCGTCCATTTTTTTTGACCGTGTCATAGAAAAGGCAGAGTACCACGGTGAAAACCCTAGCCGCCAGTCACCCAATCCCCTCACGCGTTCTCCTCCCCAATCCGCCTCCCGTCTCTCCCCAATCCCCACGTCTTCTGCTCCCTCCATTGGCGCTGCCGTCCCCGCCTGCACCTTCTCTGCTCCATCCTTCGCGTTCTCCTCCCCTAAGGCTGGATGCATCGCAAGAGGGTGCCGAGAGCCGCCACTGATGGTGGCGAGGAGGAACACCGTGCGTGCTCGACCTGCAGCTCTGTCCTCCTCCACCACCAAGTGCAGCGATTGCGCATGGGGGAGAAGAAGAGGCGCCATCGTCCTCAACATAGGTGTTAAATCCGGCCGCCAGGACGGACACAAGGAGCCTGCGAGCGAGAACACCTTCCGCCAATCCCCTGCCCTCAGGTCTGTCCCTCCCTCCTCCACCTCCTCTCTCTCTCTCTCTCTCTCTCTCTCTCTGGTCTCACCTCTTCTCGCGTTTTCTCTCTCAGCTGCAGACGGTGACGTTGCGAAGGCTGCGCACGCGAGGAGCTCGACATCCATTGACGCATCTGGACTCCATGTCGACCAGCTGTGGTGACATTAGGTCGATGGCGCATCTGTGGCTGTGTGCTTAAGCTCCTCTAGCTGCCATCCTCCAGCAGCAGACCTCCAACCACCCCTTTTCGTCCTATGTTTCTCAGAAAAGGTGATGGCCATGCTCTCTCATGTTTTGTGTGTGGATCTGGTAATAATAGCCTATTAGTTGTAATATGGTGTTCTATGAATGAAGACTAGGGCTAAAATTACCTATGCACATGCCCAATTTGCTGTGAAATCTGGTATGTTATCGTGCAGGATTGTAATTCATCTCTATTTTTTTCCAGGTGTGCTATAGAAGATTGGGCCCAAATCTTGATGTTCTAGAGGTAATAGTTAGAATATTTCAGATCTGAATAAGGATCTTTATCTTAGATCAGAGAAAGGTTCTCTTGCAGTCCTTCAATGTTTCTGATGTTTTATTAATTCCAATTTCTTTTTATTGGGTAATATATGCAAGCTCTAGCTGGTAGTTCCTTCAATACCTCGACGGTCTGGAGTATCTTCTGAAGGCTTGGGTGTTGTGGAGCTCTCAGTAATTTTGTCCGATGGGTTGTTGAGTTCGTGTGGCTGTGTAGGCTCCAAGTGTCGTATTTGATTCAGTGTTGTGAAAAATGCGAGTGCTGCCAGCTTTGGTTAATTGTTTTTCCAGTGCTTACATTACTATTGTAGTTGCTAATATCTTTCTAATGATCATGTATATTACATTCAGTTCCCATAACTTGAGTAATGGAGAAGGCTTGCTTTTCACATAAAAGAACAACCATAAGAAATAAACTTTTCTGTGATTATTTGCTATACAGCAGCCATTTTCACTATACTGATGTCACTTCTCATATAGTTCCTTTTCTCGGTTCCTTTTTTCTGTTGTCATTCCGTACAGCTTGTCTACCTGAACCCCGACTCCATTCAGCTTGACCCATTTGCACTGAAACAAAGGGACCTTAAAAGAAGGTCCATAGTCAAGTTCCCATATCTCCTCTATGTAACCATAATATGTGTCCTTTTGCCCATTGTTGTTTGTTGCATCAAAGCGGACACCACTGTTTTGGTTGGTGCTCTTTTTATCTTGGGCGATTGTGTAAAATGTATTCCCATTTATTTCCTACCCTTGGAAAGTCAATACAGTCGAAGGGACAAATGGTGGAGAAAAATAGGATGAACTTGAGCTTGGGAGAGAGAGTGAATCGAAAGAAATGGAGAAGAGTGAGGATGGCTCGGGGTGGAAGAAGAAGATAAAGGTGGTGGAAACCTTTAGTCCGGTTCGTATTATAAACCAGGACTAAAGGTCCATCTTTTAGGATTGGCTTACTCTTCGCACCCTAGCTTTTTAATCTTATCTCGACTAAAGATCCCGAACGAACCGGGACTAATGCCTTCCGGTCCCCGTGCGACGTCCTGGCCGCTCGAACCGGGACAAATGCTCTTTTTTGACGTGGACAAAAGCCCCGTTTTCCACTAGTGGAGGCAGTCAAATTTGATCTATATTTTTCAATGATACAAATTGAAGGATTCCATCTAGCGTTTTCAGCCAAAAATTGTCCTATATTTAGTTCAGCCATTTCTTCTTTGGTGGTTCCATATAACTACTTGCTAGAATTAGTATATTACATATGCATATTTGTTAAGTAATGGATACGTCGGATTTAACCTGTAATTGCTTTGGTAGCTTATGCCGAATAATTGCTTTGGTACTGTATCTCTGTGTGGAAATGCAAGAAAATTCACGACCTGTAATGATATGTTTCCTCTTTGTGAAGATACCTGCATCATTCATATTATCGTTGGTTGTTATTGTTTGAATTTCAGCTCTATTTTCTGTTCAATTGACAGGTTGAAGCTATAGTCTATGCATGCAGGTATCCAGCAGACCGGATCCATGTATCATCACTAGGATTGCTTACTTCGCACCCTGAGCTGTTTAATCTTCAGTCCACTATTTAATCACGGTGGCATGCCTAATGGGTCTGTTATTGATGCCCCATGCAAACGAGCCTATCATCGATGTTCCGCACACTGGTCCTTATCGTCAGGTTAGATAGAAGATCATTTGTATAACCTACTTAAAAGACAAATAATATCATCTCATATTGGTTTCCATGTAGCTGGGAAAACCTGATCAAATAGAATTCAGTTCTAATGCTGAGTGCTCTGATTCATTACAACACAGTTTCGATTTCATTCACTTATGCAGGTGCTTGAAACAAATGGTGCCAAAAACCATGTACATGGATGCATATTGCTACAACAGTAGTGAAGAACAATATACTCATGTCGTACTATGAGCCTTCATGCTGAATCAGGTATATAAATTTTGCTGTCCTAAAATGGCTATAGTAACCCAATGAACTTTCTTTGCAACTCTTTTTGCAGCCAGCCCACTGTTGTTACCAACAAAAATAGCCGCCTCTTGGTCAACTCAATCTACACCGTCTTCACACTCCTTAGGGAATGTTGAGATATATCTCAATTTTCCAACCATATGGACATTATGCCATTACGATAGCTATATAGGCCCTTTGTGTTGTCGTGCCAGAGTTACAATTTTGCATCTTTATTAGTATATAGTTCCCAGTTATGTATTTGCTATGCTGTGGTTCATATAGGCATTGCGCTTTCATGCCGGGAGCCCTATGTAAATAATTTTGTGATCTTTGTGGTAAACTCAAACAGTTTCCTTTTTATATATCTTATATTCTTGCGTGGGATGTTTCCATTTTATATATCTTATATTCTTGCGTGGTATGTTAACGTGTACAATACATGAGACAACTTTTTTTTAGAATCAACAGGTGGTGAGCGCAAGCCGTGCTTCACTAAGAAGACATCTTAAGATTTGGGTTGTATGACATGGTGATTGTTGATTTCATACGATCCTTAAATATGTTTTAAAATCTATAGACCTGTGATCAATTTTCTGATATATGTGCACAAACCAAATATGGTACAAGTGTGAGTATCAACATCTCAACATGATTGTTGTTACCATCCTATTTTGCTTATACATGTGGATATAAACCATCTTTTAATAATCTGTATAAAATGTGATAACCACGGGTAAAAAATTAAATGAACCAACAATTGCCGCGCGGCAAGCCGCGCCGTTCGAATCTAGTGGACCAAAATCCATGCAGGTAACCAAACGGTTCCATCTGGTAGAGAGCCATGCAAATATGTTAGTTTGTGAATTGATTTTGAAACTGTTGAGAATATAAGCAATTATTCGATTAAATAAATCCAATAATAGCTCATAAGCATGATGTAGACAATAATACTTGATCATATTAATCCAAGATTAAATTAATAGAGGTGAGCAGTCGAGAGGCAGGGTTTCAGAGACCTACTCTCCCGTCAGCCCTTTACGCGGTGGACGGGATGGGAACACCGGCGGCAACAACAGCAAAGGAACGACAAGGGCGGATGCGTGTGGAGGCAGAGCAGATGGGATCTGTTCTATCAAGCGGCGGCTAGGGTTGCCGACGCCTCCAATATATAGGTGTCGTAGGATCCGACGTTTCGGATTCCCCATGATCCGACGTTTTGGATTCTTGTTTCTGACCGGCAAAAATAAGCACATAGGCATAAGCTCGGCCCATTCCCGCAACCTGCGTGGCGTGGCGGGCGGTGGCGGAGGAGGATGAGCACGCGAGAGCCACTTCTCTTCTCAAGCTCCAATACCATGTAGAAGATGATCCCTTATAAACCACTCCAACTCTTTCTCAACTTCTGGGGTGGGACTAAACTTACACCACTTCCCTTGTCATGACAACCTCCATGCCCTTAGAGATTTTCTTGATATTGTTGGATGGGCCTAAAGCCCACCGCATATTTCAACAGAAACACGGTTATTTATGTTGACTTTCATAAAATAGGTAAATTTTGTCCTGTGGCTGGATACTGCAGCGTAGGATGGCGGTAAGTAGCCTTCCGCCTCCTTCCGCCTCTTCGCTTGGTCTAGAGGCCAACTTGGAAATGTACAGGCTTCGGTATCAGACATCGTTGCTTCCCGTGATCTGTATAATGCTTGTATCTTCCACGAAACATTGGTCGCGTCTCTTCATTTTGCTCACATGAACTTCCACCATTTTATCCGGCTCGAAGCGCTCAAGTTCTAACGCGTGCTAGGTGACGCCCAAACATCTTATAGACGCGTAGATTTAGCAATTAGTTTCAAAGGCATATTTGGCGGATCAGGAACAAATAATAGACTCTTCTGTTTTATCCATTTCTAACTTAGATCCCCACAAATAAACGGGCGAGATAGTACCTGACAGCGGCTGCGACATCACTAATAATGTGGAGCTCTCCAAAAACATGGAGCCCTACAAGTTCTGTGTGCAATGGAGCTCAGCTCTCCATGTGGAGGAAATTAGGGCTCTGGTTACGAGACGACGTGTACAGAGCACGTGTACCATTACCATGGAGCGGCTAAATCTCATGCCGTACAAATAGAGCGTTAATTGGAGTATTTGGAGACTTGCGGGGACGAAACACTGCATGTTTGCAGCTGCAATAACGGAAGTCGATGTACTCGACATAGTATGCAATGATAGGTCAGAGTATGCCACTGTCAATTTTTTTTCGAATCTTCTACCTCCTCCTTACGCGTTGCTCCAACCTCCAGATGCCAGCCGTCGTGTGCACCGCCGCTGCCAGGCGAGTGAGCCCTACCGCCAGCCAGCCGCCGCCGCCGCCGCCGCGCACCCCGCTGCTGCCAGCCCGACTGCGGCCGAGCTCCGTCCATGCGGGGAGATTCATCCCAGCGTCTGCTGCATGGCCGCGCCATGGCCATTGGCGGGCGTCGGAGAGCTAGCATGAGGACTCGATTTTGCCGGAGAAGTAAGAATCAATGGCTGGATTTTCCGGTACGGATGGCGGGCGCAGGGAGAGGGCGGAGAATTTCGGCCAGTTTGTGACCTCTATACTGCCCTCCAAGTGGTAAACTTAAAGGTCGGAGGTTCGTATTTTCGATGGCCTGTAAAATGTTTACAGGTCCGCAAACTTTTACAGGGTCTGGTCTGACCCAAAAACCCGACCCAGCACGTAAAATCAAAATCAGAGTTTGCCCTGTAAATTATCTTAGAGTTGCTATTACAGCGGTACAGTAGATAGGTGAAGTTAGTGGATCAGCCGTACCTGTAGACGTGACATGTAGTTGAGAGGGGACTGTTGATGTTCAGGAAAACAGGAAGGAACTGTGAGATCATGGTGAATTGTGAGAGGGGACAGGGGACATCACTTCCCATCTCACATGGTCAGGCCCGTAGTGTAACTGTGTAAGGCACATGCCACTTTGATAATTGATTGGATCCACCTATTGGTTCAGGGGAATATAAGCATTTTTCATGTCTACAAGCGTGTCAAAAAAATTATGCAAAAGTCATGAAAAATCTAGAAATAAATCTAGACATAGAAATCATGGGGATTGCTAGCTAGCGGTGGACCGTGCCCACGTCGCCTCATATAGTATGTGTCGAAACGGGCTACGGACGTACGAGGGATAAGAGGAAATTGGAGGCGACAGCAGGAGAGTAGAGAAGGGAATCCAGCATCGCCGCCACCACATCACCTCCATCCCCCGCAACCAGCGTCGGCTAGGCCAT
The DNA here is from genome assembly GCA_012064385.1 of Puccinellia tenuiflora. Taxonomy (NCBI): domain Eukaryota; kingdom Viridiplantae; phylum Streptophyta; class Magnoliopsida; order Poales; family Poaceae; genus Puccinellia; species Puccinellia tenuiflora. The sequence continues at coordinate 55,420 of QRDG01002001.1, read as the reverse complement.
CTTCCCCCACCGCCTGCGGCCTCCCTCAAAGGTCCGCTGCATCGCCTACCCCTAAGTTCCTTGCTCGTCATCGCTTTCTCTGTCGTGGCTCCTTACCGGTTGCCGACTTCGGCTCGTCGGACGGTGGGTGGAAGGGGAGAGAGGAGGGGAGGGGAGGGGAGGAGAGGAGAGGCCATGGCGACATGGAGTGGCGGCTCCGGTTAGGGGAATCATCGAGAGGGAGATAGAGGAAGAAGAAGAGAGATAAAGATACGGGTTGACTCTAAGAAGGTGGGCTCCACGCAGTTGCCACGCTTCATGTTGACTATGCCCACTATCACCTGTGAGAGAGCCCCTCGGATTTATCATACTAGAAAACACAAGTATAAATTCGATTGAGAATTTAATTATGCTTCCATGGCTTGGGAGCAAGTTAGTATTTCACTCTGTATGGTATTCAAAAAAAAAAACAAGACCGACATGGGAGGATCCTCATTGCATTTTCATTAAGAAGAGGGGTACAACAACACCGAATTGCGAGAAAAGACGCTTGAACTCAGGTGGGTGGGAAGATATCAACCCCTCCCCACCATTGGGCTACGCCTCAGTATGGCATTCGTGTTAAGAATTCGAGAGTAATGATATGTCTGGTTTGTCTAGCCACGTCGAGAATTATAAATTTTACCACGAGGCCAAACTTTGCTTGAATTATGTGTACGGAAAACAAATATTTTTTAATGAGATGAACATTGTAATTCTTGGCGGTTATTAATTCAAAGTGTAAGTTGGTGCGTAGCTCAAACATGACATTTTTTTTCTTTGAAATGGGGTTGCCCCGGCCTCTGTATCAAAATGATGCATATGACCTCTTTATTGATTTATTGCTTTATCACAAATTTCAGAATCAGGTTCTAGTGGTACATTCAAGGATCACTCAATGTGAAAACATGGATCAACCACGGGAAAAATTACAACCAAACATCTCAGCAATTTCTCTTATCAGTAAGCCAGCCGGACCGGTTGAATAAATCCTTGGTGTCCGTCTCCAAAATATTACACCCAGAATTCATGGCATGTCGATGCTCCACTGGTTGGAGATAAGATCACGTACAGATCCAATGGGTGATCAAAGGTATAACCTGGAAGAAAGAAGGATTTTTCGGTTTGTTGAAAACAAAATCATTGCGCACATTCCATATAGCCGGCCCATAAAATTGCACACACCCCCAACAGAATTTGCTTAAGCTCTTTCTTTGCTATTCCTAACCATTTTCAAAATAATTTCGTGATGTTCTTAGGTGGGGGTTAGGTTAAACGACATGTGTACAACGTGCCAAACTATTTTAGCAAAATGACATTCAAAGAAGAGGTGCTGAATTGGTTCATTTTCATCACAAAAACAACAAGCTTTATTCCCATTCCAGTTTATTTTTACCAGGTTATCCTTGGTATGTATTTGCGATGTAGTATAGCTCATTTTGATTTTCAGAGGAACCTTCATTTTTTAATATTTTATGCCTAATGAGTTGATGATTATTGCCGTCTCGGTAATCTCGATTCCTTTCACCTTATACCTTATCAACCGAAACACGTATGATAGCTCAGTGCGCCGACATAGACAATAGAAATGAAAAACGCTTTAAATTCAACAAATCCATTAATCTTCATTTCATCAATCTCAACATATGTAGTATTAACTAGGTGACATCATAATTTGTGCTCAATAACGAGACATGGTGTGACGTACGAGCTATATGCAAAATATATTCGGATATTGTATTGCAAGACCTCTTCGCTGAGCATTATTATATTGATGGAGATTTAACAACAGGTTGCGCCTAGATTTTGGCCAACGGGATCATGGTGTCGGTAGCATTCGTGCATGATATGGCTCGGTAGTGTGTATCCCGTCCTGGATCGGATGGCAGTCGCGGCAGGAGACCTCTGTAGCTCGGTATTTTCTCCCTGTATGCATGCGATCATTGTCGGCAGGAGACCTCTTGCTAACCAGTTCAACATGTGTATAACGTGGGCAATAATTGAGAGTCTCAACCTGAGAGAGATTGACCTCTCGGGCAGGGGCGGAGCTAGAGAAGTGAGCGTCCGGGTGCACACTGGTGTCATAGCTGCAAAAAATCATTTTTTAGGGGTGTCACGTATGGTAAAAATTTACTATATTACAAAGAAAATAAGATTTATCCGGGGTCCTGTGCACCCGGCCGCTTGTACTTACATCCGCCCCTGCTCTCGGGTAGGCAGTTCACATGGGCTAGTAGGAGGGAGACTCCGACTTTTGAGAAGTTGGATCGTTTTCTTGCGAGTGCTGAGTGTGAGCAAAAATTTCCTTTGGTTTCAGTACATGCGATGACACGTACTAGATCTGATCACACACCGTTAATAATTGATTCTGGCGAACAGGCTCACTTAGGAAATAAAGCTTTGTTCTCTTTTGATCTGTCTTGGTTGCGTCGGCCTGATTTTTTTTATTTAGTTCGGCGTGAGTGGGAGTCCACACATGGTGGTAATACTCCCATTGAGAGATGGCAGCAAAAGATTAGACATCTACGACAATTTCTTAGGGGATGGGCTAAGAACATGAGCAGGGAGTACAAAAAACTACGGGATAAGCTCACTCTACTCATTGATGAGTTAGATATTAAAGCTGAGACCATTCCTTTAAGTGAGGCTGAGAGGGTGGCCACAAAAGAAGCTGATGAGTTTCTGGCTAACCTACGGCGTGATGAGGAGTCAAAGTGGGCTCAACGGGCAAAGGTGAAACATGTTCAAGAAGGGGGTAATAACACTAGATATTTTCATCTTATTGCTAATGGCAAGCATAGGAGGAAAAGGATTTTTCAACTAGAACAAGATGAGGGAACTATAGTGGGAGAGAATAATCTTAAGGTTTATATATCGGAATACTATAAGACCTTATTTGGACCGCCAGCTCAAAATAATGTGTCTTTGGTAGAGGAAATGAATTATGATTTACCACAAATATCCCCACAGGAGAATAACATTTTAACTAAAGGTTTTAATGAGACCGAGGTTTTTGATGCTATTTCTCAAATGGAACATAACAAGGCCCCTGGGCCAGACGGGTTCCCGGCTGAATTTTATCAGAAGTTCTGGGTTGTGATCAAACATGATTTGCATGATGAAGAACACCAAGGCCGTCCTGGTCATGGGGATCACAATTACAACTTGTATTCTAACACACGTGAATGGTACGTCGTCGCCTCATGCTTGTTGTTTCACATGTTTCCTGGCCGAACTGAGGTGTTATGCTAAGTGATTAACTGATGTGCTTCCGCCACGCCATGCATGTACGCAGCCGAGTTTTTCCCCAAGTGCTGCGACAACTGCAGGAGCTTCTCGGGGGTCGACGTCTGTGACGACGCTCACCCCAAGTGCCCCAAGGGCTGCTCGGCGTGCCGCGTCGTGACGCCGAAGCCTAAGGAGACTTTCAGGTGCGCCGATACGATGAGTACCATCGACGGCACATGCGGCGGGCCCTGCAAAAAGCACTGATGGGTTCAAGCTCAGGTCATCAGATGTGTCTTCTGCCGAAAATAAAAGCTCAGATGAGATGAGCAGAGTCACCATGCTTGTGGGCACTCCGTGTCGACAAGCACTATCGTCGTCGTCGTCGTCGTCGTAGTAATCGTTTCCGTCGCCACTATTGTCGTTCTTTACTTTTCCATTCGAGATCGAGAATGAGCTGTTGTTGCTCGCCGATCAGGTGCCCCTTGTGTCCTCCCTCCGTGAATAAACACCTTAGTGATTTGTGGGTCTCAGCTCCAGATGAAAATATGTTCATTTGTACAATATTTTCATTTATATGATTGTGCATCATGCACACACAAGTACAGTTACTCATTAGACCTTAGAGTAACTCTCGCCTAAGCCCAAAGAGCTAAATGGAGGAAATAGAAATTTGCCGACTTTGGCCCTAAAACGCGCTGTCGTAAACTGCTGAGATTCACAACGATGGAGGTCCTATCGTAGGAATCAGGGTATTGCATGGTTTTGCCGACCACCTCACGGATGGTTGAAGGCCTCGTGGTATTCTAGTAGGATTTAATATGTCAACTCTCAAAGTTAAAAAAAAAAAATTGCCAGGGGGATTATTGTGTTAAATTCTATGTACATTTTAAACAAGATGGTTTCGAGTGGGTCTTGGTTCCAATCTACCGGCTGCCCAAGACACACATAAACCTATTTTTTATGAGAGCTTGTGCATATGTGTGAATCTGAGCCTCTGCCTATGTTGATAGGAGGATATTTTAACATTATCCACTTAAAGAAAGAAAAGAAAAATGGTAATTTCAATGCATGTTTGCCCTATGCATTTAAAACAATTATCGAAAGCTTTGGATCAAAGAGAAATAGTTCCTTCTAGAAGGCTATTCACATGAGCTAATTGTCGGGAAACACCCACGCACGAAAATTTAGATTGATTTCTAACGAGTGTAGAATAGGAACGTAATTTTTCCTTTGTAACCACTCATGCTCTTACCCGCTCGGGGTCAGATCATACATGTCTACTAATTGATTTTGGACAAGTGCTCATTTGGGGAATAAATCACTTTTTTCATTTAAACTGTGATGGATGCGCCAAGATGACTTTTATGAAATAGTGGAAACTGAGTGGGCTGTTGTATCCGTTGGAGATACACCCGTTGACATATGGAAAAACAAGATTATACATCTCTGACGTTTCCTCAAAGACGGGCAAAAAGTATTAGTGGGGAATACAAAAAAAAGAGAGGTTGCTAGCCATTATTGATGAACTAAACCTTAAATCCGAAAATGTACATATAACTGCAAGAGAGCGGGTTGCAATGAGGGATGCAAATGAACGTGTTACCAAACTTAGGCGAGATGGTGAGATAATTGAGCTGAAAAGGCTAAGGTTAAACACATTCAGGAAGGTGAAATAACATGTAATGTTTTAATCTCTTTGCAAATGGAAAACATTGAAAGAAGAAAATGTGTAGTTAGAACAAGATGAGACAAATATAGTAATAGAAGATAATTTCAAGGGTACACCGGTCCAACCTATTTTATCTTTTATGGAGAATATTAACCATGAAATACCACAGTTGTCCCCTTAAGTTAATGACATTCTCACTACCACCTTCACACAGAAGGAAGTGCACGAAGTATTATGTCAAATGGAGCACAACAAAGCTCCCGGACAGGGGTGGTTTCCGGTGGAGTTTTATCAAAAAAAATTGGGATGTCATTAAGGCGCCGGACTTGATGGAAATGTTTGTTCAGTTGCAGTATGGGACATTGCCCCTTTTAGGTTGACTTTCGTGTCGTCAACTATTTCCCCAAAAAGAAAATGCGGTACAAATTTAGCAATATAGACCCATATGTCTTCTCAATGTAAGCTTTGAATAATTACCAAGGTAACCACTAATCACATTACATACATTGCTCATAAGGTGATTAGGCTTATGCACATATCCTAAAGAGGTTGTTGTGTTGCATGAGACTATATATCCATAAGCTTTGAAGGAAAAATGGATGGGTTTCTATTTAAAATAGATTTTGAGAAGCCATACGATAGAGTCAACTGCCATTTCTTGCAGCAAATTTTGCGTATGAAAGGATTTGCACCAGAGTGCTGGTGTGATAGGATTAGACAATTTGTTCAAGGTGGGAGTGTGAAATAAAGGTAAATAATGAAATTGGCCATTATTTACAAACGAGAATAGTATCAAGATGAGGGACATGTTGGGGTAATACCAAATAGGTAGGCATATGACATGGACATAATCAAACAGTCCAAGGCGTCCCACAAAGCGGTGGTATCTGCAAAGGTGTCGGGCGGCCCTGAAAAACTAAGTGATACCTTGTAAGCCCTAGGCCGCCTGGCTATAAAGCCGACCTAGAGTCGCCTGCCAAATATATGCAATATGCTTGGTCAACACTTGCCTTTGATCCACCATGCAGAAGTTTCAGAATTGTGAATACTATTTCGTATTGTTAGAGTCAGTTCTGGTAAGTTCACCCAGTTGAACTATGCATATTGTGACATAAATCATGTAACTCATACTAGTATGTAACTCATACTAATATGTCTTCTTAGAGTCAAAGCTGGCAAAATCTCCCAAGTAGTGGAATGTGACGCATAGCACGTAGAGAGTTTTCATATTACCTAGCAGTGCATCTCATGTCACATTGTCTGAGTCACTAGTGGAGACTGGACCTATTGTCCCGGGCCGTGAGGGCCTTTTGTCGCGGTTGGCCAACCGCGACAACGGAGGCGGGACTAAAGGTCCAACCAATAGTCGCGGACCTGTCACCAGCCGGGACAAATGGTCCTCATCCTGGGCGTGCTAGGGGCAGAACCTTTAGTCGCGGTTCATATAACGGGCCGCGACTAATGGTTATCTGCCGCGGCAGAAATTTGGGCACTTTCTGTGCCGCGGCAGAGAGTTCATTTGTTGGTTTAGGGTTTACTAATTCTCTGCCGCGGCAGAAATTTGGGCACTTTCTGTGCCGCGGCAGAGAATTCATTTTGTTTTATTTTATTCATTTATTTTATTCATTTCAAAATAGTTTTTGTATATTTCTACGCTACCACATACCGTACACGATCGAGCATACAAATATATACAAATTTGATAGTTACATGGAGATCACAATTATCGGGACTAAGCCCGTCTATTCGATTACACGGCCCGGCATCATCGGTTGCGCCTATTGTTCACACTAAATTCTCCGGCGTCGTCTACCATCTCTTTCAGCAAAAATCCGCCAGTTCCTCTGCAATTGCTATTACGCGTTGCTCCGGTAGGACCTTTTCCCGCAGTCTCTCAAACTATAAGAAAGGGAGATCAATATGAACATCAATCATGATAACAAAAAGTGAGGTAATAAAATAATGTTGTGAACAGTATTTCTTACGTCGACTCTATAATCTTTGTGCTCAGTGGTAAACGTGCGAATAAACTCGTAAACGTAGTATCCACATACATGCGTCCCCGATGGCTGCCTCGCGCACTTTACGAGAATAGAATTCAATCAAAATAATAATCTAGCATCAAAATAATAACTGTATTGAAACTAGAAGTAAAGAGATGCGCGGTCATATCTCGTACTACTTACCGAGACCGGAGTAAACGTCAGCTTTTCACTAAAGGAACCCTTCACCACACTCTTGAATCGGTTCCAAACCCTGCCCGGCAAAGAAAATGAATTAATGAATGAGTTAATTCATTACCTGATATCTCATGAAATCAACGAAAGAGACCGATATAGCACGAATATTACCTCTGGAGCATGTCCTGCATGTTGCGGAACTCTTACTTGTTTCTCTTTAATGGGTCCATGACATCAACTTTTCCCTTATCAACTCGTATGTCTAGCAGAATCCAGTGAAAGCTGCACCCTGTTTATATATACGTCAGTAACTCATCAATTACACTTAACATCGAGTAAGTAAAAATTAGTGTGTACAAGACAGTAACACTCTTACTCGAAGTTGTAAGGAAAACAATATGTGGTCACAGTAATGTTGCTCCGTTAGAAACCTTAGAAGGTTTCCCACCGTCTCGTCGGGTTTCGTCGTTAGCGTTTCTATATGTACTTTATCTGGGTCAATGAACCCAACACTATAGACCTTTCTTTTACAAGACTGCATCTTCATTCTGCATAATATAGAGTACAAAAGGATATATATAATGAGAATAATTACAAATGCAATGAACTGAACAAGTTATATGTAGACAATGAATTCAACAACTTACAGACAATAGCAACTCATGAGAGATTTGTCGAGGGCGTCCAAATTGAATAACTGGAAGAGTTCTGAAAAGTCAACATGGACCTCTTCGGGTCGGAAGAAGTACTCTGCTGGGACTTTCGCCACGATCATTATTCTGTCCCCCTTTACCTCTCTCAAGTACCATTGATGCAAATTTCGCATTTGTGTTGGCAGTTGTTTCAACTTCTGTTCGCTGACCAAAGGCTTCCCTGGGACATATGTAGGGGCTACATCAGCCATGGGTAACTTGTCGTCTTGGGAACCTAACAGTTCAGCAACAGTCACACCCATAGCGACCGCCAACTTTGCAGCTTCTACCAAATCCTACTGATGTGCCTGAGGAACGTCTTTGGATAACACCTTGAGGGGTGGGATCGATTGTTTGGCCTGTTCTCCGAGCTGGGGAACGTCCCTTCGTTTCCCGCTTGCACTTGTACTTGCTTTCCTCCCGCTTGCACTTTCACTTGCTTTGCTCCCGCTTGCACTTTTACTTGATTTGTTCTTCTCCGCTTCCTTCCGAAGTGTGCGTGCATAGTCATCTGGCTTATGGTGCAACTCATATTGCGATTTTGTGCTCAGAAAATCAACTCCCCACGCTATTTGCTTCTCAGTGTATACCGGGGTGGGCTCTGTTTTCTTCTTTGCAAAATGCGCATCTTTTTCAGCCTTTGCGATCGCTGCGATTTCCTCAGTCAGTACGATCGTAAGTTCTGATGCGAAGATTCTTATGAGGTACTCTTGGGAGGGGCTCCCTTTTTCGTTTTGGGCTGCTGCGTCGTAGAGTACTCAGCGACGAAACACGCTTCCGCTTATTGGCCTTAGCTGGCAAAGGCGGCGGCGAAGACGGCCGGCCCAAGTCCGGCGGCGGAGATCGAGATGGACTCGTGCTGTGTTGATCATAGTCTTGGGGTGGGCTTCTTGTAGGTGATGGTGACCTGCGACGACTCAGAGGCGGTGTTGGACTTGGCGCCGAGCCTGGAAGCTTGATGTTGTTCTTGTCCCATAGAATGATACCACCCAGTACTTCTCCGAGTGTCTTCTCACCTTCAGGTCCATGGATAGTCAAGCTCCATTGAGTCAAATCCCTTTACGATTTCATCCACCCCGACTTTAGCATAGCCAGCTGGAATCTCACGGCCTTGCCAACGTGCCTCAGGTGGACAAGGTAAAGCAGTTCCGACCGCCACCTTCAGGGATATGTTCTTCACCTTCTGATGGAGCTCACAAGGTATCTGCTCTTGATTCCATCCACGGGGTAGCCGGGACCGCCATCTATCATCCGTGCACCGTCAGACGGGACCTTCGATTCAGCCACACTGCTTCTCCGCAGAGATGGGCCGGCGGTAATATCGAGTGCAGATCTTGCGGGCGCTCTCCTCTAAGTTCGTCAATCTACTGCTGCTGCTTGTCAATTCTTGCTAGCAACTGGTTGAACTTGTCTTCCTCCTCCTCCCGTCGCTTCTTTGCTCTCGATCGGCTTCTATAAGTATCTTTGTCTTTGGGAAACCCAATCTCCCAGGGATAACTAGGGCCAAAGCCTCGTGTTCGTCCTCCTTTTTCTGGATTCCCGAGGATCTTTGTCAGCAAGTCTTTCTCTCTATCAGCACGGAACTTTGTTTTCCCCTCTTTAATTTCTTTCACCACTTTCAGCCATGTCTCCCTGGGTACCCTTATCCCCTCACTGCAAATAAGATCCCCTGTCTCCATGTCATACTCACTCCCATGCGCAAGGAAAAATTTCGTGCCCTCAGTTCCCATTCGTCGCGAATTGGTTCTGGAACGATCCCTTTAGCAAGCAGCGCTTCCTCTATTTTATCCCACTTTGGCATGGCAGTCGCGTAGCCCCCTGTCCCGAGCTTATGGTGATATTTCTTTTTCGCAGCATTTGTCTTGGCTCGTGTTGACTTTTCCGTAGCATCTTCTGACTTCTTGTACTTCACAAATGCATCCCAGTAAGCCTTCTGCTTCACTAGATAGCCCTCGAATTTTGGAGCACTATTGGTCTTCTGATACTCTTGCCATAATGTTTTCTTCCACTGCCGGAATAGTTCGGCCATCTTCTTAAGAGTGAACACCTTGACTTTGTCCCTCAATGCAGCTGTGTCGTCCTCTTCCTCACATTCTGGGAGGGTGAAATGTGCCATGAGGTATTCCAAAGACCATCTTTGTACCTTTTGGCGACATATACTGATTATCTTCATCCACCCCTTTGGGCTTATTCCACTCTCGAACGGTGATGGGGACGCGATCCCTAACCATAACTCCGCATTGTTTTACAAATTTCTTTGCAACCTTTATGGGTTCCAACGGTTCGCCCACTGGTGATATCTTTGTAATTGTATAATGCGCAGATGCGGCCAACTTTTTGGCCGGGCCTCGTTTGGAACATTTGCTCGATGTGGAGGCCTAAGAGAAGAAACATTCGTCAATTCATATATATACAACTCAATTAATGCATCTACTGACCATCGGACTTCATATATATACCTTGCCGGACTTCGTTAAGGGTCCATCATCGGAGCCGTCGCCTTCTCCATCATCAGAGGCGTCGGCTTCCCCCTCATTTTGGTCGACCTCTTCACCCTCACCGGATGGGTTCAGATACATCGAGGGAGATTCGGGTGGATCAGCACCGGTGGCGTTGTGGATTATGTCCTCGAGAATTTCTTCTTGTCTTAGGTCTCTGCGGATCGGACTAGGTGGATCCATAGTTTCTGCAAAATGCACACAATATCATTTTCGCATACAATATTGCTACATAAAATTATTTATAACAAAAGTTGCATAATTGTTAAAGTTCAACAAAAAATTTGCTAGAACTAACACTAACATGATTTTTGGCAGTAGCAATTCATCAAACACCTATACAATTAATTCTAAAATTAATTTTGCTAGAACTAACACTATTACAATTGCTAGAACTAACACTTAATTCTAAAATCTCATAAAATAATTTTGCTAGAACTAACACTAACATAAAATAATTTTGCTAGAACTAACACTTAATTTTAAAATCTCATAAATTAATTTTGCTAGAACTAACACTAAATTCTAAAATCTCATAAAATAATTTTGCTATCTACAAATTGCTAAAAATGCTAGATTTTATACAATTTGCTAGAACTAACACTAACATGATTTTTGGCCGTAGCAATTCATTAAACACCTATACAATTAATTCTAAAATTAATTTTGCTAGAACTAACACTAACACTTTATACAATTGCTAGAACTAACACTTAATTCTAAAATCTCATAAAATAATTTTGATAGAACTAACACTAACATAAAATAATTTGCTAGAACTAACACTTAATTTTAAAATCACTAAAATCTCATAAATTAATTTTGCTAGAACTGACACACTTAATTCTAAAATGTCATAAAATAATTTTGCTATCTACAATTTGCTAAAAATCGGTGGTTAAGGAGGAGAGGGGTGCCGGCGGCAGTCTGACCTAGGGGACGGCGAGCTCGCGGCGGCGCCTCGGGTGCGGGGGCGGCCGGAGTTGAGGGGCGGCGGCGGCCGGACGGCGAGCTCGGGCGGCGGAGGAGGCGACGGCGACGGGCGCGGAGAGGAAGGCTCGGGCGGCGGTAGCTCGGGCGAAGAAGTCCTTGAGGGCCTGCGGCACCCGATCAGCGTAGCAAATATGGAACACCAACGTGTCGGTCTCCACGGAGAGTTGCAGGACGGCGGCACGCTGCCTCTCCTTGGGTGCGGCGTCGGTGAACTCGCAGTCGAGGCCCACGATCTTCTTCGGTGCGGCGTCGAGGTAGCGCCTCTTGACGTCGCGGATCCATCTCTCCACGGTTGATGCGTGGAGAGTGACCACGACCTTGAAGTTCATGTTGACGGCGTCGTCCTTGTAGTGGAACACCTGGGATCGAGGTGGGCGCGCAAGTGGCTCCATGGCGCGCGGCAGCGATTCGAGAGAGGATTTTTGAGTAGAGGGATTACAGAGAGGAGATGGGTGCATTTGGCAAATGGCACTGTAGCTCTCTTATATAGAGATAGCAAGGGAGATGAGGAGGCTGTGGTAATTAATCCAACCGTGTTCCCAAAATCCATTAATTTGATCAACCTCTTCGTTTCCCCGTGTGATCAAGCGCGGGAACTCAAAGGCCTTCGAATCACGAACCGTCGCGGGAAGGCGCGGTATTACTCCCGGTTCGAGACACGAACCGGGACAAAAGGTGGGGGCACATGTTCGCGGCGGCCGCAGATGCCATTTGTCCCGGTTGGTATCTCAATCCGCGACAAAAGGTTCCTAACGAACCGCGACAAATGGGCCGCAGATTTCGGGGCGACGTGGCCGGACTTGTAGTCGCGGGTTGAGACACGTCCGCGACTAATGGCCCGGGCGAAATGCCTGTTCTCTACTAGTGAGTGGAGATAAGTCTGTGCGAAGTAGGATTTAGTTGCTGATTTGCCTTGCCCGGCCTTATCGCAAAGCACCTTTTGAAATATTTTAATGGTTGTAGATTTTGGACAATTGAGTAGTTTTTTTAGTGAGCAAATTTTAACATGGTTTCATATATTTAGTGGATTTAGTCTTCTGGCAGTATTTAGATATTTTGATACATTATGATTAGGGCAAATTTTGCGGCCAAAGATACAATTAGCGTCTTGGAATTAGTCATTGGATTATGATTCAAGAGCGCCATTGTTAAATGTTAAACATAGTGGTTCCTGATCTAACGTGCTGCTACCATGAATTTACGCGTATTATGCATACAAGATTACCAGTTTGTATAACGTGTTTGACATGTCGGACAAAGAAGAGGGATCGAGACACATGAAAGTTTAACCTTCTTCTTCCCACCCACCCACGGACCCACGTAACACTAACACTGTAATAATTGTTGCAGCCATAGCAAATCGTCAATTGTCGGACATAAAGGCGGATCAAGATGCATGAACATTTAATCCTTTTTCCTCCCACCCACCAATGGACTCACCACTGACACTCTAATAATCATTGCAGCCATAGCCAATTGCCAATTACATTGTGAAATTGAGGCCTATATAAAGAGCGGATTGCAGCTTCTGCCAGCAACAACAAGGCATTCCACAACCAGACTCGACAAGAGAAAGCTTTGCTTACCTGAAAAGCTTAGAAGCAACGATGAAGAACACCAAGCTCGTGGCGATCCTAGTTCTCCAGGCCGTCCTGGTCATGGGAATACTCGCACACGTGAATGGTAATGTCGTTGCCTCATGCTTGTTTGATATGTTTCCTGACCAAACGGAGGTCTTATGTTAATTTAAGTGATTAGCTGATGTGCTCCCGCCATGCCATCAGCCGACTTCTTTCCCAAGTGCTGCGACAACTGCAGGAGCTTCTCGGGGATCGACGTCTGTGACGACGCTCATCCCAAGTGCCCAAGGGCTGCTCAACGTGCCGCGTTGTGACGACGAAGCCTAAGAAGACATTCCGGTGCGCCGATATGCGCAGGGATGTCGACGATACGTGTGGCCCGCCCTGCAAAAAGAACTAATCGATCAAGCTCAGGTCATGAGAAGTGTGTTCCGCCAAAAATAAAAGCTCAGATGAGAACATGAGATGCGCAGAGTCCCCGTACTTGTGGGTACTAGTTCCACGCTGACAAGCACCGTTCCTTGTCGTAGTCGTAGTCATCGTTTTCGTTGTCACTCTTCTTGTTCTTTACTTTTTCCATTCGAGAATGAGCTGTTGTTGCTCGCCGATCAGCTGCCCCTTGTGGACCTGTGTCCTTGCTCCGTGAATAAACACATGTAGTGATTTGTGCATCTCCAATTAATCGGATGCAATTTATAGTTCACTTGCCCAATATTGTATTTATATGATTCTGCAACATGCACGCACAAGCACGGTTATTCGTCAAACTGTTTATGCATTCCGGGCTGCTACCAGATCTCCGAAATAATCTGATTAAGTAGCTGTTCGGTGCAGAATATTGTCAGTGGGGACTTTTGTGTTAAGTTTTTTGTTAAAAATAAATTAGACGGCTTTACTTGGATCTTGGTTATTGTATATGGAGCGGCTCAAGCTGATCGTAAACCTGATTTCTTAGCGGAACTTGTCCGTATTTGTGAAAAGGAGGAGCTCCCAATGTTGGTTTGGGGGGGGGGGACTTCAATATTATTCGACGGCAGGAGGAGAAAAATAATGATAACTTTGATGCTCGTTGGCCTTTCATTTTTAGTGCTATTATTGAGAGTTTAGACCTGAGAGAAATTGATCTCTCGGGAAGACAATTTACTTGGGCGAGTAGGCGGGAAACTCCGACTTTGGAAAAATTGGACCGCTTTCTCGCTAATGTGGAGTGGGAGCAAAAGTATCCTTTAGTGATTGTACATGCGTCGACGCGTACAGGATCTGATCATACACCGCTTTTAATAGACTTTGGAGAGCAAGCGCATTTAGGAAATAAGCGCATTTTTCTTTTGAACTCTCCTGGCTTCGACAAACAAATTTTATCGACATTGTTACTCGGGAATGGACAACTTATGTAGTTGTTGGTTCGCCAGTAGAGAGGTGCCAGGCCAAGATTAGACACCTTCGCCAATTTTTGAGAGGACGGGCTAAAAACATAAGCGGTGAATATAAACAATTAAAAGAAAAATTACTGTTACTCATTGATGAGTTAGATATTAAAGCTGAAACTACTCCTCTATCTGTTGAGGAGAAGCAAAGTAAGAAAGATGCGGATGAATGCATCGCTCGCTTAAGACGGGATGAGGAGGCTAAGTGGGCACAACGAGCAAAAGTTAAACACATTCAAGAAGGTGGGAATAATACTAGGTATTTTCATTTGATTGCAAATGGGAAACATAGAAAGAAGCGCATCTTTCAATTGGAACAAGATGAGGGGACAATTGTGGGACAAGCTAATTTGAAAACTTTCATAACTGAATTTTACAAGAAGCTCTTTGGGGCGCCGGTGCCAAATAATTTCTCAATGAATATGAGTCGGTTACCCATGATTTACCTCAAATTTCAAATGTTGAAAATGATATTTTAACATCGGACTTCACTAAGAAGGAGGTGTTTGAAGCAATATCTCAAATGGAACATAATAAATCGCAGGAACCGGATGGGTTTCCCACGGAGTTTTATCAAAAATTCTGGCCAATTATCAAGGATGACTTGATGGCAATGTTTGTGCAATTGCAAAAAGAGGACCTTCCTCTGTTCAAGCTAAATTTCGGGGTTATCACACTTCTGCCCAAAAAGGAAGACGCTAGTAGAATTGAGCAATACATACCGATTTGCTTATTGAACATTAGCTTTAAAATGTTTACAAAAGAACTAATCGATCAAGCTCAGGTCATGAGAAGTGTGTTCCGCCAAAAATAGAAGCTCAGATGAGAATATGAGATGCGCAGAGTCCCCGTACTTGTGGGTACTAGTTCCACGCCGACAAGCACGTTCCTTGTCGTAGTCGTAGTCATCGTTTCGTTGTCACTCTTCTTGTTCTTTACTTTTTCCATTCGAGAATGAGCTGTCGTTGTTGCTCGCCGATCAGCTGCCCCTTGTGGACCTGTGTCCTTGCTCCGTGAATAAACACATGTAGTGATTTGTGCATCTCCAATTAATCGGATGCAATTTATAGTTCACTTGCCCAATATTGTATTTATATGATTCTGCAACATGCACGCACAAGCACGGTTATTCGTCAAACTGTTTATGCATTCCGGGCTGCTACCAGATCTCCGAAAAAATCTGATTAAGTAGCTGTTCGGTGCAGAATATTGTCAGTGGGGACTTTTGTGTTAAGTTTTTTGTTAAAAATAAATTAGACGGCTTTACTTGGATCTTGGTTATTGTATATGGAGCGGCTCAAGCTGATCGTAAACCTGATTTCTTAGCGGAACTTGTTCGTATTTGTGAAAAGGAGGAGCTCCCAATGTTGGTTTGGGGGGGGGGTTCATTTTTAGTGCTATTATTGAGAGTTTAGACCTGAGAGAAATTGATCTCTCGGGAAGACAATTTACTTGGGCGAGTAGGCGGGAAACTCCGACTTTGGAAAAATTGGACCGCTTTCCTCGCTAATGTGGAGTGGGAGCAAAAGTATCCTTTAGTGACTGTACATGCGTCGACGCGTACAGGATCTGACCATACACCGCTTTTAATAGACTTTGGAGAGCAAGCGCATTTAGGAAATAAGCGCATTTTTCTTTTGAACTCTCCTGGCTTCGGCAAACAAATTTTATCGACATTGTTACTCGGGAATGGACAACTTATGTAGTGGACAGGTAGGGGGTCTTATACCGCATCTCGTTGACGGGGGGTATCAATTCTCCAATACGCTGATGACACTATTCTTTTTCTTGAACATGATCTTGAAAAGGCTGTAAACATGAATGTTATTTTTGGCTCTCTTTGAACAATTGTCGGGGTTAAAAATCAACTTCCATAAAAGTGAGGTTTTCTGTTTTGGCAAAGCCGTTGACTTACAAGAGGATTATTGTTGTATTTTTGGGTGCGAGATTGGGTCCCTGCCTTTTAAATACCTAGGTATTCCTATTCATTATCGGAAATTGCTGAATAAGGAATGGAAACCTGTGGAAGACCGGTTCGAAAGAAAACTTGCTTCTTGGGCCGGCAAACTACTATCTTATGGCGATCGCTTGGTACTTATCAACTCGGTTTTGACTAGTTTACCTATGTTTCTCCTGTCTTTCCTTCCTATACCGGTTGGGGTTCGGAAAAGTCTTGATTACTTTCGCAATAGATTTTTCTGGCAAAGTGATCAACATAAAAGAAAATATCGGCTCATAAGTCATAAGATGGAATATAATTTGTCTCCCAAAAGATCAAGGGGGTTTAGGTATCGAGGTGCTTTCAATTAAAAACCGATGTCTGTGTTAAGCAAATGGCTTTTCAAAATTTTAAATGAGCACGGTGTATGGCAGGAGCTCATTGCAAATAAATACTTAGGAGGTAAAACTTTAACGCAAGTGACTCCTAAATCTTCTGACTCTCCTTTTTGGAGAGGCCTTCTTTCGGTGAAAAATGATTTCTTTTCAATGGGTTCCTTTCTTCTTGGTAATGGCCAGGGAACTCGCTTTTGGGAAGATATTTGGTTAGGCGATACACCTTTGTCGGTGCAGTACCCTTCCCTTTTTAATATTGTGCGTAACAAAAACGTTCTAGTTGCGGATGTCTTGTCTAACGTACCACCGGTTAATATTGAATTTAGACGGGCTCTAACCGGAAGCAAATGGACCGATTGGACTAATCTGATTGGAAGGTTAATTCCAATCACTTTGACTACGGATGAAGACAAGTTCAAATGGAACTTGACGTCATCTTGAATGTTTTCAGTAAAATTGATGTATGCACATTATATGAATGGACATACACCGTTCCTTCATAAGTACCTTTGGAAGTTGAAAGTGCCTTTAAAAATAAAAATCTTTATATGGTTTGTCCATCGTAAGGTTATTCTTACGAAAGATAACTTGCTCAAAAGGAGATGGAATGGATGTAAAAAATGTACCTTCTGTCAATCTGATGAAACGGTCGAACATCTGTTTATTGATTGTCCTTTTGTGAGGAATATTTGGCGACTTATTCATTTTACCTACAACATCTCACCTCCGAGTAGCATTTCTAATATGTTTGGTACATGGCTTACCGGGGTAGAAAAAACAAACTAAAGCTAGGATTCACATTGGTGTCTATGCTTTTATTTGGGTGATTTGGAACTGCCGGAATGATATTATTTAAAAAAAAACAGGAACTGCTCAGTTTTTACAGGTTGTTCACAAAGCTACCTATTGGATCAACATGTGGTCCCTCTTGCTACCGCCTGACCAACGGGCGCTTATGGATTCAGGCTGTTCTCGGCTGATGGCGGTCGTTCGGGCTATCTTCAACCGGGGTGGCTGGCGGCATGCTAGAAGAATTACATCATGACTTGCTTTTTCTTCAATGCTTGTTGTCATTGGCTGTTTCTTATTGCCTCTCTTGTCGGCTTGGGATTTGTAATACGATAAACGCTTATACTTTTGAATTCTGCAATAAAAGGTTGTGTGCATCACTCTGATGCAGAGGCCGGGGCTTTGCCTCTATTTCGAAAAAAAAAGCTGTTCAGGATGAATGCTACACCTACTGACAGTTTGGTTACGGAATAGACTTACGGGATGAGGTGTCAACGTATAGTTGGTGGGGGTGGAGGGCCCACCCGAGAAATCAGGGGGGCGATTAAAGAGGGAGGTTAACATGTGCATCCGAAAGTATGTTTCCGTAGAATTGAATCCGTAAGTCTAGCATTTTCGTTTCAGGATTACGAAACAACAGGGCGTGGACCAGATCCTATCAAACTCACACTCGGTAAAGACATGATTGATTTAACGAACAAAAGCGTATTTGCCGAGTGTTTTCATGTGACACTTGGTTAAAACCTCGGCTGAGGATGCAGAGGCTGGGGGAACACCCTCCATTTCGATTTTTTTTTTTGGTTAAAACCAAAGATTAAGTAACCCTTTCCGAGTTTGTATTTGCCAAGCGTTTTCATTTGACTTGGCAAAATAAAATAAAATTACGAACGGCCGAAAGATGGCGGCATCTCCAGTTTGCATGTTTTTTATTAAAAGAAAAACATTCGGCAAACTCGCTAGATAGAAAATAAAATCAAGCTAACTATAACAAGAAATCAAAATAATTCCAGTTTGTTAGGAAAGCATGGCAAACCATTCCAGCTTCCACCACTCAGCACCGACACACAGAATCCACGGATATTCACCGTCTCAATCGCGGGGATACATACCACATGATCATAACTACGACCAAGAAAACACATGTCCGACGGAAACAATCTAGTATCTAGCGGGGATACCTACCACATGACAAAATGAGCATAAATATACAACCAAAATAGCATAAGTCTGATGGAACTGCAAACTGTCGGTGGTGAGCAGAACAGAGCACGTAGCAGAGTACCTGATGGTATGGGAGCTGACCTTCCAAGCGGTGCCGGCGATAAAGATCAGATCTTGGTTTCCACCGGCGTGGCCTCGGACATCGTGGCCTTGGCATGGTCTAAGAGAATTGAGGACCAAATAATGTTCGCAATTTCTACTGTAACGCCAAGGTATTTAGGCACTCAGTCATCCAGCTACTGTAACCATTTCTAATACTGTCTCAGACGTCATTCTGTGGATCCAGGTCTAAAGGACAACGCCGATCTGTGGCGTCAGTACCTATCTTCACGCCGTGCGTGAGCGTGATCCCTGCAATCTTGCTGCTTTATTATATTTAGGAGGGAAACCTTTTCCCCCGGTGAACTTTAAAAACAATGTTTGCAATTTAGACAAACTTAGGTATGCTTGTCGTTTCAGCTTGGCAAAGAGCTGATTTCTCAATTAGTCCATAACAAATTACAAATAACAAACATTGATGACGATGACACTGGGTTGTGTTTAGGGGTGTGGCCACATGGTTCACTGGATCAATTTCATTTGATGTCACTATCGATCCACAAGGAAATTAATACTACTATCTATGCCCGTGCTACTACAGAGTGCCACTGGAAAATTAAATATATCATATTTCGAGTCAGACATTTATTTAACAAATGGGTGGATGATCCATTGCTCTGATTTGCCATGATTTGCCTTTTGGATATTTAGTGAAACTTTGCTGCTTCTCGAATTGCCGGATGTTGTTTTATTGTGATGACCTAGCTAGCATTAGGTCACCACCTCTATATATACCTCTTGTAAACCGCCGGTTCGAAATAAGATCATTATTGTAAATCTCTGTCGTTTGTAACCTCACCCGATATAGTGAAGATTTACTGGCTAGCACCCGTGGTTTTTTCTCTTCCTCTTTGAAAGAATTTTCTACGTTAAAATTTCGTGTCCCCTATCGTGATCTTGCTTTTGTTCATCGTTTATATTGCTTATCGTTTATAACACCAGATTCTGGTAGATACTACAAGAGCGTGATACCTGAGTAAAATCTGTTACAAAGCTACAGGAATAGCAAACACCCAGCACTACAGGAAACGCCCGCTACGCCGACGGCCTTTTGCCGTCGGCCTAGCACCCTTTACCGTCGGCGTAGGTCTACGCCGACGGCTGCCGTCGGCGTAGTACCCCGTAGGCATAGGTAAAAATACCGTCGGCGTAGGCTACGCCGACGGCTTTACCGTCGGCTTAGGTTTTTCAATTATTTTTAATTTTTGAATTTTTTGAACTTTTTTATTTTTTTTATTTTTTTAATTCTTTTTATTTGTATTTCGAAATTTCCGACTTAGTCACATACTTAATCCTTAATTGCACACTTAGTTATAGGTCAAAGTACTTGCCCTAGTCAAACTTCTCATTCGGTCACCCATCCTCAAGCCCGAGCACATTTTACTTTTGAGTTCCTTCCAAACTAGCTTCCAAATGAGAAATTAAAACTTACTGATATTAGTACCCTATCAATCATATTAACCCCTCGGTTATGATGTTACACTTTTCATTGTTTAAATTTTTAAAATTTGTTTGATTAAAGTAACAATGATTATGTAATAGTATATTTCGAATAAATAACAATAAAATGAATTTTACTTTATTTTTTTTCTTTTTACATTTAATATGGAATAATTCATATCTTTAAATTCGTAAATCAAAATTTGACAAATAAAATACCTAAATCGATTAGAAAAATAAGAGGAATTCAAATATTTCATCCATATCATCTTTTGGATCACAGAAACCTTGATAGTTTTAGAAAATTGGGAAAATACTCAAAAAATGGGTTTTTAATAAAAAAAAACTTCACAGAAATGAGCTACGAGGTATAAAGATGTATGTTTTTCGACTGAAATGAGCTAGGTATGACATTTAACATAGCAAAAAATTGTGGAATGAGGCATATTTGACACACTAATGTATCTTGGTTGTAGAATAGTATTGACTAAGGGGTTTAGGGTTTTCGTTGAATAAAAAACCCATTTTTCATTTTTTTTAGTGTCAAAACAGTCTTTTTTGTGAAGTAGCTACCAAAACGGCTCACCGAAATAGAAACATCCAAATAGATAGAAAATAGTACATCACCTTATAAGTACATTTAACCCTGGGTTCGGATATAAAAACATACTTAGCTATTTCAAACAATTCAGATAAGTTCCTGCCGATTTCGCTAGAAGTGGGTCTGATTTGAACTACGAGTGACACATCGTTTGGTCATGATTTTTTGAAAAAAATACATTTTTAGATCCACAATGTATACTTTCTTTAGAGATCTTTGACAGATTTTGCTGGATCGAAGTTACGGTTAGGTTTAGGATTATCGTTAGGGTTTACGGTCTCGGTTTCGGGCTAGTGTTAGACATAACTAATTCAAAAAATATCAAAAAAATGTAAAACATTCACATGGCATCATTTTATGTGACCTACCACCTGAAAAAAATTATAAACATGAGTTATGGAGGTTTTTATAAAACAACCTTTATAGAAATGAGCTACGAGGTACAAAGATACATGGTGTTCGACTGAAATTAGCTAGGGTATGACATTTAACATAGCAAAAAATGTCGGAATGAGCCAATATTTGACACACCGGTGTATCTTGGTTATAGAATAGTATTGACTAAGGGGTTTAAGGTTTTCGTTGAATAAAAAACACATTTTTCATTTTTTTTGATGTCAAAACAGTGTGTTTTTTGTGAAGCGGCTACCAAAACGACTCACCGAAAGAGAAACATCCAAATAGATAGAAAATAGTAGACCACCTTATAAGTGCATTTAACCCTGGGTTTGGATATAAAAACATACTTAGGTATTTCAAACAATTCAGATAAGTTCCTGCCGATTTCGTTGGAAGTGGGTCTGATTTGAACTACGAGTGCCACATAGTTTGTTCATGATTTAAAAAAAATCACTTTTAGATTCACAATGTATACTTTCTTTAGAGATCTTTGACGGTTTTTGCTGGATCGAAGTTGCGGTTAGGTTTAGGTTTATCGTTAGGGTTTACGGTCTCGGTTTCGGGCTAGGGTTAGACATAACTAATTCAAAAAAATCAAAAAAATGGAAAACCTTCACATGGCATCCTTTTATGTATCCTACCAGCTGGAAAAAATTATAAACATGAGTTATGTAGGTTTTTATAAAAAACCTTCACAGAAATAAGCTACGAGGTATAAAGATATATGGTTTTCGACTGAAATGAGCTAGGGTATGACATTTAACATAGCAAAAAAATGTCGGAATGAGCCAATATTTGACACACTGGTGTATCTTGGTTGTAAATAGTATTGACTAAGGGGTTTAGGGTTTTCGTTGAATAAAAAACCCATTTTTCATTTTTTTAGTGTCAAAACAGGCTTTTTTTGTGAAGCAGCTACCAAAACGGCTCACCGAAAGAGGAACATCCAAATAGATAGAAAATAGTAGACCACCTTATAAGTGCATTGTTTAAGTGCCAAAAATAATTTCCACAATGATTTTCATAAATATGATTTTCCATTTTTTAAGTGCCAAAAATGACTTTTTAAGTAAGCAAGTACCAAAAATATGTTACAAAAAGTCATATGCATGGTGAAAAAGCTTATATGGATGTCATATTTGGATTCGTCTCATTTTTTTAATCGATTTAGACATTTTATTTGTTAAATTTCGATTTACGGATTTAAAGATATGAATTATTTCATATTAAATGAAAAATAGAAAAAAAATAGCATATCTATGCTGACGGCTTTGCCGTCGGCGTAGCCCTGTGACCATCTATGCCGACGGTGGCCATCGGCACAACCATTCTACGCCGACGCCACCTCGACCGGCTGGCCTGCCAGGAAACTACGCCGACGGCCCCGACAAATTGCCGTCGGCGTAGCGGGCGGCCGTCGGAACCTAGCCTCATTCCTGTAGTGCAGATGCCAAAAAAGACGTATGTGAGTTTTATGATCGTGTGAATGATGCTAGCAAATTTATTTTAATGCTTGCAGCAAAATATTGTGCATGGACTAATTGTGTAGTACATATTGTTAGAGAAATTGAGACGCTGAACAGGTGTATTCTATCACTATGGAACATCAACTGATACAACTCATCGAGCTCCTCAGATCCTAACTGTAATAATCTTGTGTAAGCTTTGTCCGTGAGGTGATGATATTCAGTTGCCAAGAGGTTGAAGATCGTCAAAGAAAAGAAAAAGACTGAATTCGATCCATCTCCTCCCTTTTCTTTAAACCAAGAGCTACTCCTCCCTTTTCTTTTTTTATTTCATTTCAATACGATTTCGTTTGTGTTCATGTTTTCAATTTAGAACCCCACGGAAGTGAATAGAAAAAAGCAAAATACCCCTGTGATACGCCTTCCTTTACTGCGGACCTCTTATATTTGTTGCATATCTTATGAAAAAAATCCTAACTTCTGATCTTCAATGGTAAGAATTTTTTTTTCCTCCAAATGTCCTCGAACAGATTTTTCGGTAGAGCTCCAAGGAGCCTCCAGAAGCATTTGAGTCTAACATCGACAAATCCAGCATGGGAGAACCAAATAGAACTGGTTGGTGTGGCGGCGGCGCCACCGTGGATCAAGGCCTTGGTGGGAGACCGTAGCTGGGGCGTCGGTAGGGAGGGCGTGGCATAGGGCAGCAAGACGATGGGTCGGTAACATGAAACAATTTCGCAGAGCGGTGCGTCAGTCAATGTCGCTAAAGAGAACAGGTTTCGTGTGCGATGTAAACGTCACGTGAGAGGAGTTGGGGAGAACAAATGAATCAGGACAATGTGATTGAGACGCACAAACGGTGGAATCTAATTTTCCTGCCCACTTCTTGCTTCACGCTTCTCTTATGGGTTCATCTCCTATAAATTCTCATCTCGGCGACTTCACGTCTTTCATCTTTTGGAGATGGGTTAACTTTTAAGGTGGTTAAAGCTATCACGTGAGGATTGTTTTGAGTACACTAGCGAACATATTAGTGCCTTTAAATGTGATGTTATCTATCATCCAAAACTCATATTGAGGGCACTAGATATCCTTTAAGACCTGCTGGGAGCACGAGCTGTCGTGGGACGGATTACTTGTTTTAGCTGATAAATATTGCAAAATGCAAAATCCTTACCTTGGATGTGCCGAAATTTGAAAAACATACTTTGCAAGCATTGATAAAAATGTTAACGGACACAAGCCAGTTCTAAACACCCTGCGTCCCAATTAGGCCATCACCGCCCAAATGCCATAAACACCGACACTATATCTTCGCCCTTAGACGCCATCGTGCAAATTCAACGATGTCACTCGCTTTGTGCAGTGTGAATGCCGACGCGCTCGAAGAGATATACCTGTTCATCAGGGAGAGGGTGTGATCCATCTCATGTCGTAGGCCATTTCATACCCTATGCAGGAAGAGGACCTTGAAGAGGAGCCGCAGATGGTGCCGACGAAGGAGCGCGCGGTCGAGATGAAAGATGAACGAACAAGCCCTATAAGATCTGGAGGCTGAGGGGGTAATTCCGGTCGGATTCAAGAGGCGCCCTCACGACTGCGAGCGGCGCCTCCTTCGGAATATATATACCGCAGTATAGATCTTTGCCAAACAGATTTGCCAACCGGCAGGGGTGCTGGGCCACCTGCCTTTGACCTAAACTTATTAATATGTGATGATTGATTATACGTATCCTATGGTTCAGTAGTCTAAATCCAGTGGAGATGTGTTCGAAAGATGTCTTCTTCCCGCGGCCGATCCGACCTGCTGATTTTAGGATAACTTATATTTGCTGTCACGATCCAAATAGGCGTGCATGTATTCTGGACAAAAAGAGTGAGCTGCATACCAAACAATGCAAGCCGCCTAGGCCTATCATCAAAGAAGAAAAGAGAACAAGTCCAATTTTCCAAGCCAGGAGTCCAACATCTTTATCTCCCCACCTACCCGATCGCAGCCTGGTAGCAGATTGTCCATCAACTTCCGAGATGGACTGCTATATATAGAGCTGCTTGCCGCTTTAGCCATCAACAACCTACAGCATACCAAGCATTCTACAAGTAGACAGCACAACTGAGAGCTTTGCTCAGTCGAAAAAAGCACAGAAGCAACGATGAAGAACACCAAGCTCGTCGCCATCCTCGTTCTCCAGGCCGTCCTGGTCATGGGGATCCTCGCACACGTGAACGGTAACGTCGCTTATTCATTTCATCTGTTTCATGAACGAAGTTCTTCGATTGCCGGAAGGTCTCTTAGTTAGCTTCGAGTGAGTAACTGATGTGATGCTATTTGCCATGGTTGCTGCAGCCGACTTCTTCCCCAAGTGCTGCAACAACTGCAGGTCCTTCTCGGGGGTTGACGTCTGCGACGACGCCCATCCCATGTGCCCCAAGGGCTGCTCGGCGTGCCGCGTGGTGACGCCGCCCCCGAAGAAGACGTTCCGGTGCGCCGATATGAAGCGCACAGTCGACGGCACCTGCGGGGGACCCTGCAAGAAGTACTGATCGGCCAAAGCTCAGAACGCGAGATGATACATATATTCCGCCAAAAATAAAGCTCAGATGAGATGAGCAGAGTCATCGTCGTACTTGAGCGTGCCGACAGTATGTACACCGTCGTCGGCGGCGTTATTGTGTTTTCTCTCTCGAGAAATGCGGTTATTGCTTGCCTATCAGCTCTGTGTTGTGTCCCACGGCAATAAACGCTACCTGTTGTGATTTGTGTGTCTATGCTTAATAAGATGAAAACCAGTTCACTTGTCAAAAATATGCATTTTTTACACTCTGTCGGCTGTCCTCATGAATTGGCCAAACGGCTAGAACTACGTCTAAATCCTAAAGCTTGCGTCTTGATGAGTGGTCAGTGTTGTGGTCGACCTGATGTCCCTGGGTAGCTCACGCGTAGAGGTGCCCTTGTTTGTAGATCTTTTTCTTGGCAACCTGTCTTTGTGTGCTCATTCGTGCTGTAGGGTGAGCTTCTTGGCCTCACGATGTTGTGGCACCCTTCAACCCTGGGCAAGAAGGCAGGGGTCTTCTTAGGAGGCCGAGGCGGAAGGCATTACTTTGACGACTAGCCGGGAGCTAGCAGACGAAGGCAGGGTTCTCCGATGGCGTGCTTGGCTTCACGACGTACGTGTCTTCTCCAATATCTAGTTTGTACGGATGGACGACCTTGAAAACGTGTTTCTATTTTATCTTCTTTGTTATTGTGCGCGTGGCCTCTAAGCTGAACTCTCAACACTTTATATCACTATGTGGATTTATTAATTTAAAGCCGGGCGCAATGCCTTTAGTTATATATAATTACTAGAAGATACCCCGCGCGTTGCAGCGGGTATCACTTTAGAAACTACATCATGTAAATAAATGGTATAAAAGGTATGACATATTAAATGAATATTCAAAAATCATTTGGTCATAGTCGATATACTAAATTTTCATAGACATAAATTGCGTGTGTATTATATATTGTTAATGTGAACTATTAGATGGTTGGAGGAATGTATGATGTGTATATTAATAAGTATTCATGGAAATGACACGGACAATTGATTGGCTAATAGCATGGATGATGTGGATAGCTTGCATGTTGAGATAGAAAAATAATAAATGCATTTAGTGGGGTTTTGCTTTATAAGAGGTACTAGAAGGATACCCCGCGCGTTGCAGCGGGAATTTCCTTAAGAATTCTATTGTAAGAATGAATCAGTATAACATGAAGGAATCACAAAGCTGTCTACATGAATATGAAAGATCCAATTGATAGACGTGAAATTGTTGTCTATTTTTTAATTTCAAGATTGTTAAGGTTCAACAATGTATATGATTTATGATGCATGCAAATTAATTAAAACCGTAGATAAGATGAAATCAATAGATTATTGTGAATAGATTGCATGGAACGATGAATTGAATGTTGCTGCATAATATTTTTTGGAAATTTCTTCAACTATTACACCGCCGAAACCTAGAATTGTGTTTACATTCTTTTTATTAATAAGTTTTTTGACAAAAATTATTTGGTTGACGAATACAATTAGTGATGAAACTAATTAGGATGTTCCAATTATGCATGATTAATTGTGTCATACCATATTAAGATGGTATCTTTCCCATCAATCAGACAATTAAAAGTATATGTCGTGGAAAATTAGATGGCCTAAAGAATGTATGATGTGGATAACTTAATTGTAGTTATAAACTATTATTAACAAATTATAGTGGAGATGATATGGACAATTAGATGGTGCATTGTTGCGGGACTGATAATAATCACTTAAAAAAAAGATTACCAAACATAAACAGTTTTGAGGAGGACCCATGTTTATTTGGAGACAATGATTACAATTTTTGGGCGAAATCCCATGGTACCGTTCTACCTTTTTCCATTGGGCTTTCTCTTGATCCAGATATTGCTAAGTTGAGAACAAAATGAGAATCATTATCGCAGGCATTAAAGTAATATGATACTCGTTTTCTGCCAAGAAATGCTGATATGTTTAGGATGGTCTATCTAGCTGGTAGGGACCAAGTCCTTGTTTCTAGTGCTAGCACCGTACATATATAGGTGGTTAGTTTCTAGTGCCAAGAAAATTAGCCTTTGGATCGACACAGATCACCAGATTTCATATAGTAACGATTGATGATACATGCGCCAGTTTGTAAATAAAAAGTATGACCGAAGTATGAACATACATCCAGTTAGCGTCATTCTTAATAGTATGCCATGAACACTGAAGATGCCTCCAGCTCTGGATACATAGTCAAAAGCATCAATGCTGATTTTTTTTCTGACGCCAGCAAACATGTAGGAGTGCCAACGAAAAACACCTAATTTTTTCGTAATTAAACATGGAAAAGAAACGATATGTGGAAACAATATAAATTGTGTAATCTTGCTATTCTGGCCTGAAACTCGAGGCTTAGAAGAAACTTTAATCATCTTCCAAAAAATATGCTTCACTGTTGCAGTATATGAGAATATGAAAAGTGTTTGGTTAGAGATAAAAATATAATGTATATCAATCATGTGTGCAAAACAAAGCATCAGTTTCTCTGGTAAAAAAAGAACTGGTTTAACATTTGAATTCATAACAACAATTGAATGAATCTTCCATTCCATGAATTCACATAAGTAAAGCCTGAAGCAAAAGAAGATAAATAAGAGAGAGGTTGAAGATGAAACAACAAACAACAAAGGAGGCAAATTCTTATAAATAATTACGTCTGCACCTCGAAAAAAAAGTCTGCACCTCACCAATGGATCATTCGTTGACCCAGCAACCAGCCGTACTCCCCCTTTAGAAGAAACTACATGTCTCCACCTTTTCCTGTGGATCATCCAGCTGCATGCAATAAAACAAAAAAAAACATATCTGATCCAAATTCTGTAAATTGAAGATGAAAGAATGAGGCGCAACTTTCCTTGACGACGGCCTAATCATTGGTTTGGTCGTTCACTGATCACCGCCGCCGTGGCCGAACGTCAGCGACCACATCCGCTTCTTGTGCTGGCGTCTACCACCTGCAAGTATCGAGGAGAACGTGAAGATAAACAGTTAAGGGATATGACGGGCCGGATAGGCAAGGGATACGAAGCCATTTTTGGTTGGCTTGTGCGAGGAAAAGGGATGGAGAAGCCATGGTCGTCTCATAGATTCACTGAGAGAGACGCCATATTTATATGCGGAAAGGAAACCGATGAATATGAGTTACAAAGCTGATTGGACTGGAACATGCATTTAAAGCGATCAAAGCGAACAGCCTGTTGAACTTCATCTAATAAAAGAGCGAGAGAAGAAACGGAGGAAGGAAGAGAGTCTCCGCGTGGGACTTCTTTTATTTTACATGAGATTTTTTTTAGAGGAGCCTGTACACAACTTTGTTTCGATTGCTGGCCAGCATCTTGATCGGGACACCACAATGGACGGTTGAAGATAGAAAATCATACGGCTACAATTACTTGATGATGTGGCTATGCTGCATGTGGAGATAGAAAATTCATAAATGACTTTAGTGGGGTTTTGCTTTATAAGAGGTATAGATTTCATGTTGATTAAATTTACGTTTTCAGTTATTGTGACCAGTTGAAACATGCATATTTCTGTAGAATCGACAACTTTGTCTCATGCATCTTACATCCTTTCATATACACAACTTAGTGTAAAAAAAAATCCCGCTGCCACGTGCAGTATTTTTAAAACTTCTACAAGAGAATGTAGAAAAGCGTCAAAAGAATAGTGGTATTCATGTTGTCTATAAGGGTGTTATCACTTTTATTTTCAAACCTACTTTAACTGACCTACCAACAAGAAAAGATATCCCAACCAGATCAGCTGTACGGAAATTTGGCTTTTTTTCGAAATGGGGGATAACCCCCAGCCTCTGCATCGAAACGATGCACACCGCTTTCTTTTTATTAATAAGCGGAAAAAAAACCACCAGAGCCTTACAAGGTAATACATCAATCAGCCGAAAGCCACCGTCCACGCGAAAACTCGCTATACCTACAAACATGATGAAGGGGTGGACCGATCTGAGCCAAGTGCACTGACCTCACCCAGCAACACACATCATCTAAAACCGGAGGCTTCCACTTAGCCGTCCAGTAGCAAGCTGGGAGCACAAACCGGTCCAAAAGACACTCAATGCACACCACATGCGCACACTCAGAAGTCGCCTTCGCCGTCTTCCGCTAACCCATCTTCAGGGAAGATCGACGCAATAGCCTTGTCAGACATCTCGTCGACGCCACCATGATATCCGACAGCGCCGC
Source organism: Puccinellia tenuiflora (assembly GCA_012064385.1). Classification (NCBI taxonomy): domain Eukaryota; kingdom Viridiplantae; phylum Streptophyta; class Magnoliopsida; order Poales; family Poaceae; genus Puccinellia; species Puccinellia tenuiflora. Next base: position 25,972 of record QRDG01002001.1, on the reverse strand, counting down.
CGCCTTGTGCGTGTCAAATATCCTGCGTCCAACGTCGAAACTCCGCAGTGTCGCGCTGCCGAGACTCGTCGTCTTTGATGCAGTAACTGCAACACCGCCCCGGCTTCAGACCCCTCCATCCAGGGCATGCTTCAGAACGATGTCCCAAATAGGGAAAACGACACCAAAAGTGTTGTCATCGTCCCAGGATACGTATCTAGATCTGAGGTTGTCAGGACGGGAGACAAGACCTTGCAGCGATGCCTCCTTCAGCAAGGTAACGACGTCCGCGAGCGGCGCCGTCGTCAGCCCTGACCTCGGAGCCCGCCTTTCGACGGCCAAGCATCATCCGCCTTGATGTCAGTCTGTTGCAATGCCAGCCGCAAACCCAGGCACCCGGTCTGCCGCAAAAACCGATGACGCACCAACACCTCGGCCCGCCAGATCGAGATCCAAACGGGCCCGTACCATAGCCGCCGCCTACAAAGGTGGACGCGCATGTGAGCATGTCCATCAGGTCTCCGCCGACAGGCCGCTTCGCGATGCTAGAGATGGAAGGAACGAAAATTTGACATGTCTGATTGTACGTTCAAGGAATCATGTCAGACCCGCACGAATCTAAAAGCACGTCATGCCAGATTCGTTTTTTTTTTTTTTTTTTTTTTGCGAAACACAGTACACCACAGGCGCTCACAAACACGCGCATACACTCACCCCTATGAACGCACACACACACCCTACCCCTATGAGCACCTCCGAAATACTGAGCCGGCGGGTCAGGTCTTGAGATTGACGAAGTCACCACAGGCGCCTCGCTATCGACGGGAACGTCGCCTCCCACTGAAGAATATTCCGCCAAATATGAGAAACACCAGTGTCAAACCTGGGGTTTGAACTCTGGTGGGCTAGGGGTACAACCACCCACCTAACCATCCAACCAAGGGTTGGTTCTCATGCCAGATTCGTTGAAAACACTCAATTTCGCCGTTTCCATCGAGTCAGGGCCCAGCGGGCGCATCGTGGCACGTGGGAGAATAGCGGGAGGAGGCGGAGTGTGGGGCATGTTCAAGGGTCCCATTGTATGATAGGCGCTCGTTCTTCATTTTGAAACCGACGTCCCAACTCCCAACACACTGCCCTGCCATCGCACGTGGTGCACCGTACGTGTCATCCTCGTCCCCATCTGAATACAGGTTCACTCTGACGTGACTGAACGTGCACATTCAACATCGAAGATCCAATCGCTCCACCGCGCCAGCATAAAGAAAGCTATCCAGTCATACATGACGGAATGATCAGGAGAAAATAGGGGCCGGCGCTGATGCGCTGGACATCAAAGATAGAGATGCATGCCAAACAAGTCCAAGCCGCCTATGGAAAGTTAAACCAGTCCAAATCTAGCCACGAGTCAAACAAGTTTATCCGATCCCCCGCACCCACCCACCACAATAAGTGAAATTTGTGTGCGACTCAGCAAATCGCCATGGTTTTTCAGAATCGACATCTATATATAGAGTTGTTTGCAGCTTTGGCCAGCAACAAACACAGCACAAACCATCATCCTATAAGTGGAAAACGGTCTTTTATCCATGCCGAAAAAGAGCATTAGTTCTGGTTGCGTCACGAACTGGGACTAATGAGAGCATTAGTCCCGATTCGAGCGGTCAGGACGTCGCACGGGGACCGGAAGGCATTAGTTCCGATTCGTTGGGGACTTTTAGTCCCGGTTCCAGCCACGAGCAAATGGTAAAATTAGGATAACTTGGCTATTAGGGTAAAATTCGTTTCTGAGAAACCCATTACGGCTGCCGCAATGTGCAAAAAAGCACACCTTAAGTCCTATGTGGCATTCCCTAAGTTGACCTTATACATTGTGGAGAAAAACAAACCTATCCATAAGCTTATAAGGTGCATCTCAAGCTTGTCGGTTGTCCACAAGCAATATAAAATTGTTTCTCTCTCCTCACTCTCTCACATATATGTATGTCAATAGTATATGTGGATCTCAGATTATGGCTAAACATCACCTTATACATTGTGGGAACTTTCATAAGACAAGTGGGTCCCACCTTTTGATAAAACCACGCCTTAGGGCGTCTCCAATGCTTATTTCTTAAGGGCGTCATAAGCTGGGCCCCATCTCAGCAGCTAATGCCGCGTAGAATTCCTCCAATGTTTAAGTTCATTTTGGGCCTTAAAGTGGACCCATGTACTAGTGTATTTCTCTCTCTCCTAACCGCTCGGTGACTACACTCACGCACGAGCACGAAGGCATCAGAATGTGCTAGTTCCTCTTTCCGGACCTCACCATCGTCCTCTTCTCAAATCCCCTCAGAAATTCTACCATCGATGATCCTCCGTGGTCAACAAAATGGGGCCGGCGTCGCGCCCGTGGCAGCAGCTTGGGATGGTCGTGCCCGCGGCGGGCGTCGCCGATGAAGGCTAGAAAGATCCCAAATCGCTAAAAAGTCAAGAAGAACAGCGACGAAGAGGTCGTCGGCCTACACCCTCGGAAGTGCAGGTCCTTGTCACAACCACTGGATTTGGCGCCTCCGCGCTGGCTGCTCGGTTTGTCGGCCATCGTCGCGACCGCCATCTCGGCCCATGGGTGTGACGGAAATCAGTTTCAAGATCTGATAGCGGAGACGGCGGGGAGCAGTGGAGGCGGTCGGGGAGCGGGTCCGGCTTGGTGTTGTGGATGCGGCCGTGGACTGCGGCATCTAGGAAATGTTGGTCGCGGACGGTGGCCTCGGTCACCTCTGCCATGGATTTTGAGCGTCGGAGCTCTCGAGATCTGCTTCGTCAGTGTGTGTCACAACCTCCTCAGCGCTGGGCATCGCTACCCATGGTGTCTACCGCCTTCGCCGGAGTTGACGCTCGACTCNGCACCGGCATTTAGTTATAATAGGTGTGCAATGAATAACAAATGGTCGCACCGAATTTAATCAGTGAATGATGTCCAGGGTGTCGTGTGTTCCAGTGAGATCATCGTCACCGGCCGTCGGCGCTACTTAGGACCATCGTCCCGAAGCTCAAAGGATTTGTGGGCGGCGCGTAGGTTGCGACAGGCATCCTCGCCGGTAGGCTCGGAAATGGCGCTTCGAACCGCAGCACGTTCATGGCTTGCCTGATGGACGGCCTCTGGCCGCGATCGGGGTGCGCGCACCAGAGCCCGACAACCATCACATGCTCCATCTCCTGGCCATCAAACTCACCTGTAAGCCGCTCGTCGACGGCACCAAGGATCCCTCCTCCGGCGTACAAGTCCCACACCCATTGGACCAGGTGGACAACATCACCATTTTCCTGGACCACAGCCGGGCGCCGCCCACAGGCGACCTCGAGGAGGAGTACCCCGAAGCTGTAGACGTCCGACTCCACAGTCGCCCTGCCAGCAAGCATGCTCTCTGGATCGATGTACCCCAACGTGCCGGCCATGCCAGTCGTGTGTGATCTACGGCCGTCGTTGATGAGCCTCGCCAGCCCGAAGTCGCCAAGCTTGGCGGTGAAGGAGGCGTCTAGCATGATGTTGCTTGGCTTGATGTCCCTGTGAACCACGCGTTGCTCTGTCTCTTGGTGCAGGTACAGAAGCGCCGAACCTATGCCAAGCACTATCTCATACCTGAAAAATGTCAAAAGTATAGACTATTTTTGAGAAGTGAGAAAATATGCCGACGGTAAATTACTGTAAGATTTATCAAAACGCTTAATCAACTACGTAACATACCTAACCGGCCATGCCAGCACGCAGTCTGGTCTGTACAGATGAGTGTCAAGGCTGCCATTGTGCATCAGATCGTAGACAAGGAGGAGCTCATCGCCGCCATGGCACCAGCCGATGAGCTGCACGAGGTTCCGGTGCCTAAGCCGGCTAATGATGTTCACCTCGGAGACGAACTCCTTCCAGCCCTGTCGAGAGGTCTCCGACACCCTCTTGACGGCCACTTCTCGGTTCATATCGCTCAGAAATCCTCGGTACACAGATCCAAAGCCTCCTCTCCCGAGCGCCCTGTCATCCGAGAAGTTATTGGTCGCGGCAGTGAGCTCGTCGTAGGAATATTGCCGTGGGCCGGTGGCTCCTTGTTCTAGCTCGCCCTCCACTAGTTCTCCGCGGAAGAGTCTCGCTGCCTTTTCCGGCTGTTGCTTGGTTGTATTCTTCATGGCATTGCGCCTTCTCCGGTGGTAGATGAGGAAGAGGGACAAGATGCCAAAAGAAAACAGAAACGCGCCGGGCACGCCAACCAGCAGGGGTATTTTGAGGTGCTTCGAGCTTGAGATACCTTCTCCATGAAAATGATGGAAGGAAACAATAACATACATCAAAGTGAAGCTGCTGAACTAGATTGTATATTTTCTACTATTGCAAGCTTTTATAAGGAACACTTTTGCTAAATATAATGGAAGTCACCTGAGATTTTTTTAAGTTAAGAAAAGCCCGAACTTTGAAGCCATCTAATGTCCAATTGGATAAGTTTAAGGTTACGCGCAAACTAATCAAACATGCATGGGAAACAAAATCAGGATGTTAAAAATGTTTCAAGCTAAAGCAGCCCTCACCGACGACGTAACATCCATCTCCGGCCAGGAACCCGTCGCCGTCCATGCCCGCCACGCACGCACACCGGTGCCCCACCGCCCCGCTCGGCGATTGTACATCGGAGCAAGTTGCGTTTGCCGCGCAGGGCTCGTCGCCGCCGGGGCACGACCCGTTCAGCCACCAGCCCAGCTCCGCCAAGCCAAACTGTACCGACACTGTCCCGTCCGCCGTGTCTCCGAACACGGCGGAGCTCAACACGTCGTCGCACTTTGTACTCTCCGCCTTCTCCCACTGAAGAAAACCGCCCGCGGCCGTGGCGTTTGGTGCAGCGGAAGCGACGCACGCCACAGAGCCGGCGGCCGAGGCCGAGGCCGTGCCGTTGACGCCGCACTGCGCCATGCGGAGCAGCCTGGACATGACGGCCGGCGGCACGCTGCATACGGTCGAGTTGGTCTCGCTGCAGCCACCGCGGAGGAACAGCCCGGTGCGGGACGATACGCCGTAGTTGGCGCCGGAGAGAGCGCTCTTGGCATCGGAGACGTTGCGGCTGCAGGATGATTCGAGGGAAAGGACAACGGTGGAGGTGGTGGAATTGAAGGCGACGATGCGGTACGAGGTGCTATTGTCTCCTCCTCTGTATGGGAGGGTCGGCGTGAAGGTGGTGGCGTCGCAGGATAGGGCGATGGGGCAGCCGTCAGAGAAGCCGAAAGGATACGGGACGGTGGCGCCGCCGCACCGGCGGTTGCACAGGTTGACGTCAGTTGTGCCGGCGAAGGTTTCATGGGGAAGAAAGAAAACGAGGAGGATGATGGTGGAGAAGAAGAGGTGCATATTCGATCTGACGGACAGACGGAGCCACGGTGCAAGGAAAATAAATGACTAAATGAGCCACGACACTTGTGAAGTCAGTCTTCTAAGCGAGTCCTGTAGCCACAAATTTACCGGAAACCCAAAAAACCCATTTTCCAAATGTCAAAAAATTCCAAAAATAAATATGGAGATAGTTCAACATATTTCATGTTAGCACAAAAAAATCTGCGGTGAAAAGACATTTTGTGCAACCTGTGCAAAAAAGACAAATCCGGATTGCTACAAAAGACTTTTGTACGAGACATGGTTTTGTCTTTTTTGCACAGGTCACAAAAAATGTCTTTTCACAGCGAAATTTTTTGTGCTAGCACTAAAAATATTGATGCATATCCGAATTTTTTTTCGGAATTTTTTGACACATTGGAAAAAAACTAAAAATATTTTACCTAACGGGTGCAGATGCACCTATGACCCAAAACGCCGTGTCCCAATTTACACCGATTCTTCTCAGCCAGAAGTAGAAGGCGATTATTCTTCAGCTCAGACTTCAGGGGTCTCCCTTGTGTCCCTGCACTTCAGGAAGTTTTGCAGACCATAGATCCTGTACGTGCCCGCTGGCATCTTCTCCGGCACCGGCGCCTCCAACGCGGCCCGCGCACATCACATAGACGGCGCCCTGATTGATGGACGGTCTAGAGGTGCACATCGACAGCCACTACGGGAGAGCAGTTAATTAGGGGCATTTCAAAGTGCCCCTGAAAATCCTCAAAGTGCCTCTAAATATTTTCTAGGGCACTTAAAAAAGTGTTGCATTTAATCGTGTCCCTAAAAATATTAGGGGCACTTCTAAAAAAATGCCCCTAAAAATGGTATTTATAGAGGCACTTTGAAGTGCCCCTAAAAATAGTATTTATGGAGGCACTTTGTGAAATGCCTCTAACCATTTTTAGGGGCACTTTTTTGCAAGTGCCCCTATAAATGATTAGATGCAATTTGGAATATGCCTCCACCCATTTTTACGGAAATACAACACGGTTAAGAAAGCCCACGCAGAACCAATAAAAGGCAGTTTAAACAAAATTGAATAAACAACAATAATCATCAATATAATTTCATCCATGTCTTCACATAAAGAGCACTACACACATTCGTTTTGTGCAAAACATAAATGATACATTGGAATTCAAGACAATTAAAAAGGAAGCACTTGATTTCCTCTTTCTATCACATCATTGCTTGAAAATCCGCAACGGCAGTAGCTTTAAAGCACTTGCAATAATGATTTACCAACCTCTAACTTTTCGAGCACCAATGCTTTGCTCAATAACAGTACACCCCTGCAAGATAAGTCCGTATGAAACTCTCACATGCCCAGATTTATACAACTTTTAGATAGATATAACAATAATAGATACTTTTGTGGTCTGGAGTACAAGACTCGTTTGCAATTTACCCACAGAATTTCATGCGCAAAAGAAAGTAACATCATAATGGCTTAAATGCTCAGTAGTGCCTACTACTCTACTTGCTTATACTCATGACATGCATATACTGAGACAAATGATGCACATACTGATAAAGAGTTAGCCAAACGCTAAGTCTGCGAAGGGTCTAATTCATAAATGTGACATCAATGTGGTGCAACAGTCATAACCTTAGATCTCTACAGCAACCATAATCTCAGGCCATGGACTCAGCAGGTAGCCACACACGAAGATTGTACATACCTTGGGGTCCATCATCAATTTGACGGCATCAACCAACTCAACACCCCTCAACATCAAGGCTACCCTAGCGTCAACGCCGGCATACACTTAGCATGCTGTTTTTTGCTGTGCAAAAAAGTAATAAAAATGTTTGAGGATGATGAAAGGTTTAAATATGACTGCGTATGCATGACATATGGCCTTGGCGGCGTACACTACTTCTCCACAAGGGACCAATTTGATACCCGTATGTCCATAGCACTTGTGTCATACTAGTGAGTCTATTTCCTCTAAATATATCAGGCAACCCAATATAGATAGGATGTATGTTTCCCGGTTACAAATGGCTAAAAACCTGGTAGCGACAAAGACACATCTAAACCCAGCTGTAATGTTTCTACAATAAAGTGAAACCAGATGCCTAAATGAGGGTTTTGACTGTATCATGCAGACATACCTGTACAGAAATTCTCAAGTCCAATAGTGATATGAGCTCAATTTTCGAAGAGACCATTATAGCAAGCACATCAGAAAGGGCATTCTGAGAGCAGAGCATACCATGGAAGGCGATGAGCCGGTCTGAGGATGAGATTCGACGGGCCGGGTATAGCAAGCTCGTCTTTGGTTGGCGGCGCAATCGAACAAGTAGATGGTAGGCATAGAGGAGGAGTAGTCGAGCAGGTGCTTACCAAAGGGCTTGAGGTCAGCCTTCGCGGAGTGGCTAGATGCCGTACTCGTCGTATATCAGCTCTGAGTCCCACGTGCAGTGGACTGCATCGCCATAGACGCCGAGCCGGCGAACCTGTGTGCACGAGTGTTACAGGATGTTGAGTTTTTGACCAATGAAATGAAACAAAAAGAATTAATGAATAAAATCATATTATATTACATGGTGATAGACAGTTAGCCATGTGAGCATCAATAGAAGTAAGTAGAAATCAGTAGCTCGGTTTATTTTCTCAAAATAAAAGTAGCAATCAGTTATTACACAGATGCAAGTGCAAAGGTTTCACATCTGACTATTTTCAGCGAGAGCAGGTAAAGTAAACACACATGGATCTATATAATTACCATCTTACCAATTGGCTTATCAGGAACTACGTATGTATTAGAACTATAGTTTCTACTACTGTATATTTAGTAAGAAAAGAATAAGACAATGGATGAACCACCTTGGTTGATTAATATACAATCAAAATATAGCAGGTGACTACTTCATCTAATGATTTGCCAAAATGAGAAAACCAAGCTGGAAAGTAAGCACATAGTGCATAAGAAATTAGAACTCTACATATATGGCAAGTGATCCTATATAATTCTACCACTCCTCATATGCAAGAGAATATATAATCAGCAAAGACAGAGTGGATGTGATTTCGCCTTACGTTCACCTTACACATTACAGCCCCAACCAAACCAAAACAGTGGTAATAGCTACCAGTCAACAAAAGAGTATATTATGTATATTTGTACCTAAATGTTTGCATCACTTGAGGCTAGAAGCAATCATCTGAGGTCAAAAATCTTGTTAAAAGAAGTCATTGATAAGGTTAAAAACAATTTCCAAGCCAGGCAATAATTCGGCAATAAGTAGGCACCGGATTAAGGGCAGAAATCAATTTTTCAATGAGCAGCAACATCTACCCAGTATAATGACAAGATCCTAAGCATACAACCATCAATTAACCTGAATCAGTAAGGCGTCAGCTCAAGGGCCGGAGCACAGAAAACCCACGACATGATGGTCGTGGTACATGGAGCACGTAGAGGAGAAAGAAGATGAACCTGAGGACCCACCTAAACCATGGAGGCGTACAAGGAGGCCACGCTGCCACGGTTGTGGCGCGGTGAACGCACTGCCATCCCAAGGCAGCGAGGGCGGAGGTGAAGGAGGAAGTAGTGGAAGTCATGGTTACCTTCTGGCTAGCTCCAGCTCTACAAGGCACGAGTACTACTATTTCACACTTTCCCTGAAGATGGAAAGCTGAAGATCAGGATAATAAATAGCACAAGGTAACATGTTAGAATGATCAAGTTCCTAATGCTGGAATATCAGTGCAGAAATAAGTTTCATTGGCTAGAATAAAATTGCACAAGGGAACAATGTCATTGCAGTTAGATAAGAAACATAAAATTATCGAAGTGACTACCTATGAACATGGACACTTAATGTGTATAAGACCAGGCTTTGATATGTTTTGTAGCAAATTATCAGCACCTACAATAAAAGGCAAACTAGCTGTCCCAGCAAGATCCCAGGCCATGGTAGAATCCTAGGGACACAACATAAACTTCATAGTCTAGCTAATTAATTTAAACGCCAGAATATCAGATTCTTGAAACAAAGGCAACCATTATGTTTCAATTCCAAATTGGTTGATGGACAGAAGACCACAAAAACATCAAAGTAACAAATATGAAGATGCCGATGGAAACCGACCAGGCTGTGATTTGAATCATAGTATATTGAAAAAAAAACATACAGGAGAAGCAAAAACAACTAGAAGTCTGAGCTACATTTAGGATCATGGTAAGATAAAACCCCAAGGACACAGGCACGCCATAGACCTCATAATTGAGGTAATTTATGGAAGAAACACACATAACATCTGACCCAATGCCTTGTACTACCTTTCACAGCAGCGAGATGGCGCCCTCTTCAATTTCCTGATGGAGATCAGCACCGTGGTCAACAAGAAACCTGGCGGCAGGCAGGTTGAAGCCGGACACAGCATGCTCCAAGGGTGTCTTATTGCCTAGCGCAAGAACTCACCTGTACGAAAAAAATTGATCGATGCAGTTAATTAACCATCAATCCTAGCATATCCAAGGCTCGATTCAGAATACCCGTCTGCAATGAAATTTTGGTAATGAGGAAACACTTTAAAACAAAAGGGAGTCAATTTAGGGCAATGATGGATCACCTAAACATACAATATGTTCTAACTTCTAACCCAAAATCTACAACATCCGAGGAAAGGTTCACAATGATGGCCCTTTAAGTCCTATCCTAATTGTACTCAGCCCCACTAAGAAGTTCTGAACTAATCCATACTGGACCTTAATCATGTTCATATGCTCACTAATCTGGAGTGAATGTTGTTTTCCATTATATTTTCATATATCGCTAAATTTTAACCTAATGTTGCCAGCCTCAAACTAAAACTACTTCCGCTAGCAGAGGCGAAGGCCAACAATTTCTTATCATGACAAACTCAACAAATCAGTCCCTATCAGAGGAACTAGTTTTTTTTTTTACAAAGTGGAGATAGCTAGCAGCCAGGTGCAGTAGCACTTAATAAAAATGATTCCACGTAGTAAGTTGACATAACACTGTATTTACATTCCTTGGACACAAAAAATAAATGATCAACAGTTCAATGACAAATATTTAATAAAAGCAGCATAGGAATAGCATGATAGAAAACCATAGCTATCGCAAACAAACCAGGTTTCATTACCCTGCTGTATACAAGCTCTAATGCAGGCAGCCACTTGTAAGCCTTGTAGGTTTGAACGACATAACTAGATCGATACTTGCCCTACAAGGCTACAACAGAAACTCTATTATTGTATATATATACGAAAAAGGGAGAGGATCCAGGGGACAAATATATGTACATTTTTAATTAGCAAGCTTAGGATACAGATCTGCATACAGATTTACTTAACAAACTCAAATGTTCAATTGTCTTTTGCACCCAGCTTTTATTTATTCTATAACAGTAAGCTAATTAAGCGCATGAGACCAACCGACAATAACATTTGTGATGCAATAAGCATGGAATTCCACATCGACATGCATATGCTCCAGAATATAACATTTTATATTTGAGTTTATGAACCAAATAAGATAATTAACATGAATTCATAAATACATGTACAGTTTTAATTAACAAACTTAGGATACCGACTTCCACCTACTCTGACATTTCCACAAGCACGTACGGCGCATGATCTAGCAATTCCATGTTACTCCGAGCAAAGGAAGAGAACCAAATCATCCAATATGTCACGGGAAGGAGTGAAGGATGGAGGGGAGAATTGCTCACGGGGATGAGGCATCTGGTGGTGTTGACGGTGAGGAAGGAGATCGCGTCGAACTGGGGCTTGAAGCAGCGAACTGGGTGGCCTCCACCGCCGCGTCCACGCCAGACTTCACGCCGGCGTCCTTGAGCGCCCGCACGGCCGCTGCCTGCGCGTCCACGGAGACGAGGCGTAGCCATACGAGTGGCGGTGCGTGAATCGCACCGGCGACCAAGACAAGCCCGAGCTAGGGTTGGCCGCGGGCAGGCGCTTAAGCGCGAAGAGGCGTCAAGGTAGTGGGGGAATCGACAGCGGAGACCGGGGCACGACGGCGCGGGAGAAGACCGGGCGCGGCGGCGCGCGAGAAGAGCGGGGCAGGGCGGCGCGGGAAAAGACCGGCGATGGCAGGCGGCGGCGCATCGCGAGAGGAAAAAACGAGAAGGAGAAGGAGGCGAGAAGGGGAGGAAGACTCGTGCGTCGCAGGTACCCTACTCTCCTTGTCGTCCTGTGGTAGCGGATCGGTGGGCCCACGGAATTGATCTCGTTGGGCCGGACAAAACTATTCTGGCCGCGGTGTATTTTTAGGGGCACTTAGCAGAAAAATGCCCCTAAAGATCACAATTTTTAGAGGCACTTTCTAAAAACTGCCCCTAAATATGGTATTTTTAGAGGCACTTAGTCTAAATGCCCTCTAAAATAAAATATTTAGAGACATTTAGCGAAAAGTGCCCCTATAAATCTGATTTTTAGAGGCACTTCCGAACAAGTGCCCTTATAAATTGCATTTTTAGATGCATTTTCGGATAAGTGCCACTATAAATCACATTTTTAGAGGCACTTGTTATAAAATGCCCCTTAAAACTATTTTTAGGGGCAGTTTAAAAAAATGCCTCAAGGGAAGTGCCCCTAAAAATAGGTTCTCCCGTAGTGAGCGGCCATGTGCCAATGCAGCCAGTGGCGGAGCTGCACACTGACTATGTGGTCAAGTGACAACATAAAAAAATTGTGAGCAATAAATACCTAGGCATAAATACACCATAATTGAGAGCCCATAAATCCTAATTTATGTCATCATTATGATTTTTTTCAAGTTTTGTCATCACTGGCCGCTAATTCTAGCTCCGCCACTGAATGCAGCAGCAAAACTCTCATGGTCAGCAGAATCTTGTATGGCCAGAATCGTAGAAATTTTTTCTACGAGGCTTTGTCTGATTGCAGCCAGGGTTGCAGGCGGCGTCCCGCTACGTCCCCGCAAAACATGAAGTAATAAGTTCAAAAAACGTTGAATCAGAGGAGAAGTATTAATACTAACATAGCCTATTTTATTCTGAAGCGCGCCGGATCTGGGCGCCGCTCTGCATCCCTAATTGCAGCATTAGAATTCTTGCGAACTTTTTTGCATGGTTCACCTTTTTTTTCGAAATGGGGAGCACTACAGGAATACAGGACTATGCCGACGGCCACCCAATATGCCGACGGCTTTTTATCGGGGCCGTCGGCATAGGGGTCGAGTTGGGCTTCACAGCAAATTAGCCGTCGGCATAAAATAGCCGTCGGCATACAGGGTCTGTGCCGACGGCAAAGCCGTCAGCATAGGTATACAGGACTATGCCGACGGCCACAGCTATGTTTTTTTTTTCTGTTTTTCATTTAATATGAAATAATTCATATCTTTAAATCAGTAAATCAAAATTTAACAAATAAAATATCTAAATCGATTAGAAAAATGAGAGGATTCCAAATATGACATCCATATCATCTTTATCATCATGTATAAAAAGGTCAATCAAATTTCGCCTTTTTAAATGACTTTATGCCTATTTTCCGAAAGTAATTCAAATTTGAACTACAAGTGTGTGATAGTTTGCTCTGAAAATTTTACAAAAATCATTTTAAGATGCACCAGTAGTGGTTATATCACAGAACCATCGATAGTTTTGAAAAATGCGACCCCTTTGAATGAACAGGCATGAAGGCCATTTTGACCTTTTTTAACAAAATAAAAGAAAGTGAAAAAATACTCAAAAAAATAAATCCTTTGGCATGGACTCCTTTTATGTGTACTAGTTGCTAGGAAAAATGATAAACCTGAATTTTGACAAAGTTACCAAAAAACTTCTTCACAAAAAGATCAATCATCTATAAACATGTATAAGTTTCGAGTTAAATGGCGTAGATATGATCATCCCCGTGCCATATTTTGTGATAATGTGCCCATATTTGACACATAGATGTGTCTTGGTATGACAAACAATGTTGCAGAACAAAGTTTTTTCAAATTATGTTTATAAATATCATTTTTCATTTTTTAATTGTCAAAAATGACGTTTTTTGTGAAGCAAGTACAAAAATATGGTGCAAAATGGCACCCATCCAAATTTCACACAAGGTAGGCCATATTTTATCGATAATCCAGAAATATTATGAATTTTCTCTGTTTCTACCTAATTTCGACTTTTTAAATGACTTTATGCCTATTTTCCGAAGGTAATTCAAATTTGAACTACAAGTGTGTGATAGTTTGCTCTGAAAATTTTACAAAAATCATTTTAAGATACACCAGTAGTGGTTATATCACAGAACCATCGATAGTTTTGAAAAATGCGACCCCTTTGGATGAATAGGCTCGACGGCCATTTTGACTGTTTTTTCAACAAAATAAGACAAAGTGAAAAAATACTCAAAAAAATAAATCCTTTGGCGTGGACTCCTTTTATGTGTACTAGTTGCTAGGAAAAATGATAAACCTGAGTTTTGACAAATTTACCAAAAAACTTCTTCACAAAAAGATAAATCATCTATAAACATGTATAAGTTTCGAGTCAAATGACGTAGATATGATCATCCCCGTGCCATAGTTTGTGATAATGTGCCCATATTTGACACATTGATGTGTCTTGGTATGACAAACAATGTTGTAGAACAAAGTTTTTTCAAATTATGTTTATAAATATTATTTTTCATTTTTTAATTGTCAAAAATGACATTTTTTATGAAGCAAGTACAATAAATATGGTGCAAAATGGCACCCATCCAACTTTCACACAAGGTAGGCCATATTTTATCGATAATCCAGAAATATTAGGAATTTTCTCTGTTTCTACCTAATTTCGCCTTTTTAAATGACTTTATGCCTATTTTCCGAAAGTAATTCAATTTTGAACTACAAGTGTGTGATAATTTGCTCTGAAAATTTTACAAAAATCATTTTAAGATACACCAGTAGTGTTTATATCACAGAACCATCGATAGTTTTGCAAAATGCGACCCCTTTGGATGAATAGGCTCGACGGCCATTTTGACTATTTTTTCAATAAAATAAAAGAAAGTGAAACTCAAAAAATGAAATCATTTGGCATGGAGTCCTTTTATGTGTACTAGTTGCTAGGAAAAATGATAAAATTATTTTTTGACAAATTATTCAACGAATATTTGTTGATTCTTATTGGTGGAGAAAACACACAACAAATCGTGCTTTCTGATTGGCCTGGAGAGAGTTCACATGGATCATGCTTCTTATCCGTTGGATCCACTGGATCCAACGGCTCAAATCGCCCCTGTAGATGGGAGGGCATGGATCAGGGACGTGTCTCTTTCCTTATCCCGTGCGGAGACGAATCTTTCTTTCCTTCTTTCTTTTTATTTCCTTCTTTCTTCCTTATCCTCTCCATGACAACCGCATCCGCATGTTCTGGGACACCGACGCCATGGACACCGGAGAGCGGCCGGCGCCATCTCCTCTCCACGGCCGCCGCGGCCCCGACGCCATGGACACCGACTCGCGCAGCCCGCCGCGGCCTCCGTCGCCGACTTCAGCGGCGCCGAGTCGCCCGAGGCCGCGCACGCCAAGAGCATGGAAGACGCCGGCGGCGGTGGCGCGTCGGGGGGCCACGCCGCGCGCCCGCCGCTCTCCGTCCCGCGCATCCAACGCCGCCGCCGTGCAGGGGCTCCCGCCGCCGCCGCCGTTCCGCCGTCCCTCGAGCCCTCCACGGCCCTGCTCCGTCCCCGCGCCGTTGCCTGGAACCGAAGCCGAGGTCGAGGCCCGTGTGCCAGGAGCAGCGCTGCGTCTTCGTCGACCAGTTCAAACGCGCCGCCGTCCTCGTCGCGTCGGACGCCGAGGCGACCCAGGAGCACGCCGCCGTCGTGTCGACCGCGCCGCCGTCTTCGTCGACCAGGAGCACGCCGCCGCCGTCTCCGACCGTTTCGTCCCCATCCAGCGCCCGCCCCCAGCCCGTCCACAGCCCGTCCCCAGCCCGTCCCAGCGTGGGACGGCGAGGATTTTTTTTCTGACGTGTGGCAAGCTAAGCCGACGGCAAAGCCGTCGGCATAGGTGCTGTCAGCGTCGTCGGCCGACATGGCCCCCACCTTCCCTATGCCGACGAAATGTATGCCGACGGTCCCTTTTTGGCCGTCGGCACAGCCTATGCCGACGGCTTTGACCTATGCCGACGGCCAGGTGACCTATGCCTACGGGCACCTACGCCGACGACCCTATGCCGACGGCGGCCGTCGGCATAGGATTGTGCCGACGGCTTGGGGGCCTGTGCCGACGGCTAACATAGCCTTTGCTTCCTGTAGTGGAGCGAACCCCGGTCTCTGCATCAATCAATGCACACAGCCTTATTTATTGCAGAGTTTCAAAAGTATAGTAAAAAGTTTACATCTCAAGGATCACATAAAGTGGAAACAAAAATCAGCCAACAGAAGGCTAGGAGAACAAAACGCCTATGCATCTTGTAAACGTCTAGCAAGCCGCCAGCCACCCCGGTTGTAGATATCCCGAGCGACCGTCTCGAGAATGGAACATCCTGAATCCATAGATACTCGTTGCGCCTCGGGCAACAGGAAAGACTACTCGTGGATCATATGAGTAGCCGTACGGATGACCTGTAAAAAGTTGGTAGTGGCACGTTTGTTAAAAATAATATCATTCCGACAATTCCATAAAGACCAAAGTAAGGCACAGACGTCCACACGGATTTGCGCCTTAGTTTTCTTCTCGACCCCATTTAGTCAATTGTCAAACATATTCGACACATTGGATGGTGGGATAATGTTAAAAGCATATTGAACAACTGTCCAAATAACACGTGCAAAAGGGCATGCAAAAAAATAAATGGTCTATAGATTCCTATGAATCACAAAACGCACATTTCTTACACCCATTACATTGCCTCTTCGCTATGTTATCCTTTGTTAGAATTACTTTATTTAAAAGGAGCCACATAAAAATCTTTATTTTTAGCGGTACCTTTAATTTCAGATATACTTTTTTAGAAAAACCATATGTCCATTAATATAATCAACATACAAAGATTTCACCGTAAAAAATCCTGATGCATTGAATTTCCACACAAATTTATCATTCTCTTGAGATAAATTTATTGACATTAACCTCTGTACCAAATGTAACCAAGCATCCCATTTGTTTCCTGAAAACGTTCTTCGGAATTCAATATTTAAGGGACTATGAGCTAAAACCAGAGCTCGAACGCCGGCCACCATTACCACCACCGGGGACTACGCCACTTGGGGTAACAAGGCCGAATAACGCCGGCACACGATCTTCATAGGGCCTCCTCGCAGGAGGTTAAAGAAGCGCCAAACTCGGCGTCTGGAGAGGCTACCCTTCCATCCAAGGATCACTTTTCATTAAGTATTTGAGAGTCTATGATAATGTATCGCTATCCCCAAAAACGTCATAGGAAGGTGGCCTAGCTCACACCCGAACAAGTCGGTGTATTGGGCAACATGGTCTTGTGCTTCACCGAAACAAAATAACTCACTCTTATAAAAATATATTTTTTGAGATTATGTTCCATAAAAAGTATAGCGTCATCGGCATATTGAAGGATCGATGATCCTCCATCAACATGATGTGGTACGACCCCTGCAATTTGATCCGAATTTTTTACACCCTCTATCATGATGGCCAACATTCACACCATAATATTAAATAATAGTGGAGATAATGGGTCACACTGACGAAAGCCTTTTTTTGTTTTGAATTAATATCCAACATCATCATTAACTTTGATGACAACACTGCCTCCAAAGACAAGATTATGAACCCAAGCACACCAAGTTTCAGAGAAGTCTTTCATCCGTAGTACTTGTAGTAAGAATGGCCATTTTATTTTGTCATATGATTTTTCAAAATTGATTTTAAAAATTACACCATTTTTTGTGATATAATTCATGAACTGTTTTATGCAAGGTGACTACTCCATCGAGTAATATCGGCGTTGCATAAAGGTTGTCCGAGTGAGATGGATCACATGATCGTCCACATAGTTTAACCTTATTGTCGCAACTTTCGTGAAGATCTTAAAGCTAATATTAAGGAAACATATTGACCTATATTGTTGAATTATTTCTGCATTCTTAATCTTAGGCAATAAGATGATCTCTCCAAAGTTCAACTTAAACAGTTCAAGCTGTCCATTTTTAAACAGTTCAAGTTGTCCATTGTGCAATGCTTTGAACAACTCCATTAAATCTACCTTAACAATATCCCAAAAGTTTTGGTAAAACTCTGTTGGGAAACTATCTAGACCGTGAGCTTTATTGTGTTCCATTGGAAAATAGCATTTCGCACTTCTTCCTCCGTAAATGGAGCGATAAGAAACGCATTATCCTCATTAGATACTTGTAGGATATCTTCTGTCCGGGATTCCTCCAAAGTGAAGGCATTCTTTTTTTTTGACGAGAACAGCAGGCGCTCTGCTTTTGCATTAAAGAAGGAGAAGAAACAGTTACAAACTGGTTACAGAGAACCTCATACAACTCACGCTCGCAAACAGGAGCCACTCTTCTAAAACTCAGAAACACTCAAAAAACGACGTAGGCTAAACAACACCCGTGCCTTTTGCGACGAACAACAACTCCACCTCATTTCTGATCAAAGCAACAACTGAGGCTGCAGGGAGGATCTCCGCCTGAAAAATTCTCCGACTACGCTCTTTCCATACATGCCAAAAGATGTAATGCAGTGGTTGTGTCCTTCTTTTGTTGTTCAGCGTAGTCGGAGAATTCGCTGCCACAAGTCATTCATATTTAAGTAGATTGATTTGCTTGTTTATCACCTTGCTACTGTTCCTTATTCTTAAACCCCTTTGCAAGCCTCTTGACCAAATGAGGGTGTCAAGGGACAGGCTGTTATTTTTCTGTCTCTGTTTTTGCTCGACAGTCTTTGAGTAAATTACAAAGAACTGCAACACCTAACCATATTTTCTAGCGCAAATGATTTTAATAAACTCAAACGCCGTCAGACTTGACCAAATTCCTTTATGTCCAACAAAAAATCCTTTATATGATGAGTCTCACCTGCAGGAAGTCAGTCTCACATGGCAGCATCTTCTTCAACGTATTTTATTCTTCACATCTCTGTCCAATCCCTCGTCTTCAACTTGGACTTCTTCTTCATCCTCTATTAAGTTAGCTACCCGTCCACTCCACCTTCTTCTTCACCTACTCAAGAGAGGTGAACACTGCTGCATACAGAAAAGTATTTTGCGCGAAAATGCCAGAGAGATTAGGCACGCAATTTCCACACTCGATGGAAGCAATTCCAGCATTATGAACTCCCCGAGTATGACTCTTCCTCATCCACACCATACCTCCTCTAGCTCCTGATCTTCCCCACAGCGCACACAGTCGTCCTTGATCAAATTGATCATGTCACTTCTCTTCGGCTTGCTCCTCGTGGCTGCCGCCTCGCTCATGGTAATTTCCGGCGGCGAGGCCGCAACAGCCATCGACACGTACAACCACAACATGTGCCCGAAGTCCTACACGTGCGGGGCGCACAACATCCGCTACCCATTCTACCTATCCAACCAATCCCAGGTGATCGACGGGGTGTCCTACTCCTACTGCGGCTACCCTGGCATGGCTATCCTCTGCGAGAATAGCACCGCCACCCTGCAGCTCAGCTTGGGCAGCAACTACACCGTCCTGGCCATCGACTACAATCACCACACAATCAACCTCGCCGACGCCGACGTGCTAGCCGGCGACTGTCCGATAGTCCGGCATAACGTTGTTGCCCGTGAGATAGAGAGAGAAAGAGGGGAGTGTGTGCCAAAGAAAAATGGTTTTGCCTCAATTTTCCCTTTTCTTATTTATGGGATATTTATAGGGGATCCTACAAAATATCTGGCTAGATCTTTTCATCCAGCCAAAGCAAACTTGTCCACACCGGGACAGGTGTTGCTCATCGACGCGCGGGCCTGCACAGGTGTCCAGGACACCTGTGCTTCTAGAACCTTCTCCCAGATTCCAGACCGCCAACACCCGCGCTGACGTGTCCAGGAGCCGGAGTCGACAGACCAACTCCGTCACTCGAACTACCAGGTTCCGGAGTCGACAGGCCGACTCCGTCACTCGACACTTCCTCGGGTAGGAGTCGAGAGTTCGACTCCACGTACCCGGAATCTAGTGTACCTGCCGGACTCGAAGACATTTTGAGTCCCGGTTACTACTACGATTGCTGTCGAGTCAGAACAGACTCTAACTCGACAATTCGACTTGACTCGAGACACTCCTCAAGTCGGTTCGACTGCCCTAGAACACAAGCCTATTTCCAACAATCACTCCCTAGGCTTGAGTTCCGGCGATTCCTCCACCATGCCGATCCTTGAGCACAGCTCCGCCAGGCCGACTCATCCAAGTGGCTTGGTCAGCATGTCTGCGAGTTGATGTTCGGTGGGCACGAACTCTAACTCGATCTTCTTCGCCTCCACGCAGTCTCGAATGAAGTGATACTTCAACTCGATGTGTTTTGAGCGCTCGTGGAAGACGGGATTCTTGGCGAGTGCGATTGCCGACTTGTTGTCGACCTTAAGCACCACCTGCTCAGCTTCGCCGCTACTGAACTCGGCCAGCAGCCGAGAGAGCCAGATCCCCTGGCAAGCAGCCGTGGCAGCAGCCACGTACTCGGACTCGCAGCTCGAGAGAGCCACGATCGACTGCTTCTGGGACTGCCAGGTCACTGGGCTGCTCCCCAGAAAGAACAGTGTGCCAGACGTACTCTTGCGCGAGTCGACGTCTCCACCCAAGTCGCTATCGCTATAGCCGACGAGGCGTGGTGCACCTGCACCTCTGCAATACCTACATCCGAGTCGAGGAGACCCGGCGATGTAGCGTAGGATGTGTTTCACAGCCGCCAAATGCTCTTGAGTTGGCGCTACCATGAAGCGAGACACGAACCCGACGGCGAAAGTCAGATCCGGTCGAGTATGCACCAAGTACCGGAGGCTCCCGACGATGCTCCGGTACTCAGTCGCATCCGTCGGTGGAGCCGTGCTGGTCTTGGACAGCTTGAAACGTGGCTCCATGGGCACCTGGCAGGGGTTGGACCCGGCCATCCCTGCGTTCTCCAGCAGCTTGTGGGCATAGGCTGCTTGCGAGATGTCGATCCCGCTCGGCCCTTGTCGAACCTCAATGCCGAGGTAGTAGCTCAGCAACCCGAGGTCGGACATCTGGAACAGGCTCTGCATCTCCAGCTTGAACTTGACGATGTCGCTGGAGTCGGAGCCCGTGATTACCAGGTCGTCGACGTAGACTCCGACGAGGAGTCGAGTCGGCGATGCGCCCCGCGCGTACATGCCATGCTCCGACTCGCACCTGGTGAAGTCGAGCTTGACGAGGCATGCGTCGAGCTTGGTGTTCCATGCCCTTGGTGCCTGCTTGAGGCCGTAGAGCGCTTTGTCGAGTCGGAGCACCAGGTGCTCCTTCCCCTTTGCAGCGAAGCCGGATGGCTGCTGCACATACACCTCTTCCTCCAACTCGCCGTTGAGGAAGGCTGACTTGACGTCCATGTGGTGGACGTTCCAACCTGAATCTGCGGCCACCGCCAGCAGGAGTCGGATTGACTCGAGTCGGG
The DNA here is from genome assembly GCA_012064385.1 of Puccinellia tenuiflora. NCBI lineage: Eukaryota > Viridiplantae > Streptophyta > Magnoliopsida > Poales > Poaceae > Puccinellia > Puccinellia tenuiflora. Next base: position 5,028 of record QRDG01002001.1, on the reverse strand, counting down.
CCACGGGAGCGAAGACCTCGTCGTAGTCGACCCCGTGCCGCTGTACATAGCCCTTCGCCACCAGGCGGGCCTTGTGCTTAAGGACCACGCCGAGTGCATCCTTCTTCACCTTGTAGACCCACTTCAGGCCAATCGCACGGTGACCTGGTGGTAAGGTGGCGAGCCGCCAAGTCGAGTTGGACTCGATGGCTTCGAGCTCCTCCTGCATCGCACGCCTCCAGCTTGCGTCCGATTTGGCCTCGTCGAACGAGCCAGGCTCTTCGGAGGCGAGGAAGTGGAGCTCCTCATCCGGCTCCTGAGCCGGACCCGCATCGAGCACGTTCTGCAGAGTGCGGAACCTGTGCTCGAGCTCGGTGTCGTCTTCTCCATCAAGCATACTTACATACCTTGATGGTGGCGTGACGAACTCGACGCCTGTGACAGCCGGAGTCGAAGACTCGGCTGTCGAGTCCCCCGGTGTCGTTGGAGAACCAGCTGGGGAAGACTCACTCCCGGCTCCTGGAGTCGGGGAAGACGGACTCGGAGAAGGCGGCGAGTCGGGTCCAGGACCCGCACTCCCGTCCCCTGGAGTCGACTGCGGCTCGAACACCATGTGCTCGACTGTGAAGGTGTCGGCTCCATACGTGTTCACCGGAGAGTCCGGTGAACTCCAGTCCCAACGCGCGTTCTCGTCGAACACCACGTCGCGGGTGATGGCGACTCGGCCTGTAGCCGGGTCGTAGGCCCGATAACCCTTCGTGCCGGGTTCGTACCCCACGAAGATCATCGGCCTGCTGCGATCGTCGAGCTTCTTCAGCCCGGGTCGTGTCTCTCTGACATGCGCCAGGCACCCGAACGTGCGCATGAAGTGCACATCCGGCTTGCGGCCATGCCAGGACTCGAACGGCGTCATGCCGTCCACGCTCTTGGTGGGCGACCTGTTCAAGATGAACACGGCCGTCGACACCGCCTCACCCCAGAACTCGCCGGGGACTTTCTTGGCCTTCAGCAGACTGCGGGCCATGCCCACAATCGTCTGGTTGCGTCGCTCCACGACTCCGTTCTGCTGCGGGGAGTAAGGAGCCGTCAGGTGACGCTCGACTCCGAGCTCCGCGCAGTATGCTGTGAAGGAGCCGGAGGTGAACTCGCCTCCGCGATTCGTCCTCAGCGTGCGCAGCTTGCACCTGGACTCCGACTCGGTTCCCGCCTGGAGTCGAATGATGGCGTCTGCGGCCTCGTCCTTCGTCGCAAGAAGGGCGAGCCACATGTACCGCGTCAGGTCGTCGACTAGCAAGAGGAAGTACCTCTTGCCGCTTGGAGTCGCCGGGGTGATCGGCCCGCAGAGGTCGCCATGGACCAGCTCGAGTCGCTCCTTCGCCCGGAACTTCGCCTGCTTGGAGAAGGAGGCTCGCCGCTGCTTCCCTGCTAGGCAGGCGTCGCAGAGCTGGTTCACGTGCTCCACCAGAGGGAGGCCACGCACCATGCCGCCTTTCGCGAGTCGGCGCAGGCTGTCGAAGTTGAGGTGTCCGAACCTTGCATGCCAAGTCCAGGCCGAGTCGACACCTGCGTGCACTGCCAAGCACACAGGCTGGGCGACTCGCACTGCCAGCTTGTACATCCGGTTCGGCTCCCGCCTGACCTTTGCCAGGAGCTTCCGCTCCCTGTCACGCACTCGGAGGAGCCCGTCCTCGATCAGCACCTGGCAGCCATTCTCGTCGAACTGGCCCAGGCTGATGATCTGCGTGTTCAACCGGGGTATATAGTACACCCCGGTGACGGCCCAGTGCTCGCCTGACTTGCAGACGAACAGCACCGTCCCTTGCCCGCAGATGTCGACTCGCGAGCCGTCGCCGAACTTGACGGTTCCGACGATGCTGGTGTCGAGTTCCGCGAACGCGGCGCGGTCACCAGTCATGTGGTTGGTGGCGCCCGAGTCGAGGTACCAGACGCCCTCCTTGGCGTCCCCTCCTTGCGCCAGGTTGACCTGCGCCTTCTCCTCCAGCAGGAAGAGGGTCGACTCCTCCCGAGTCGACAGGGTCGACTCCTCGCGAGTCCCCTTCTTCGACTCCTCTTGAGCCGGCATGTCCCACTCCGCGACCCAATGGATCCGCGAGTGCTCCTTCGGAGGAGTCGACGCTCCCTCCGACTCTGCCACTGGTCGAGTCCGTGACTCTGCCACCGGTCGAGACGAGGGTGCCGCCTCCGATGCGCCCGACTTCGCCTGAGTCGACGCTGGGAGTTGCGGAGCCGACGCAATGGTGCACGCCTGCATCATGAGCAGCGCGTCGTCATTGTCGCCTCCGCCGCGCACGAGGTGGGCCTCGCCCTGCTCGCGCTTCTTCTTGCGGCAGTCTCGCGCCCAGTGGCCGACGACTCCGCTGTACCGACACGCGTCCTTCGACGTGCCGGGGTTCCCAGCTCCTCGAGCTGAGTTGCCTCTACCGCGACCGCGCGGCTTGCCGCCGCCGCGTCCGGTATGGCTGGAGGATCCACCTCCATCTTGCAGGCGCATCCGAGAGAACCACTCCTCCTCCGTGAGGAGTAGTTTCCCAGCCTGCTTGGCCTCTGGCTTCTCCGCCTCATGTCGCTCCTCAGCCGTTTTGAGGCGGCCGATGAGCTCCTCCATGGGGAGCGTGTCGAGGTCGAGCAGGGTCTCGATGGAGCATGCCATCTGCGAGAACCTCGTGGGAACGACCGAGAGAAACTTACGGATTGTGTCCGGCTCGGTGATGGTGACGCCGAGCACCCCAAGCTGCGACACGAGCGACGACAGCCGCATGGCGAAGTCGTCGATGTTCTCGCCGTCACTGAACTTGATGGCCTCGTACAGCTTCTTGAGCGCCGTCGCCTTCGCCTCCCGGACACGGGTGTCTCCGACCCGCATCGTCTTGATCGCCTCCCACGCCTCCTTGGCCATCTTCTTCGACGCCAGTGTGGAGATCATCTCCGGCGGAACGGCGAGCAGCATGTACTCCATTGCTGCCTGGTCCGTCTCGCGCTCCTCCGTGCCATCATGCACGGCGGACCACGCACGGCGTGCCTCAAGCTTTACTTGCATGAGCAGCGCCCAGTCCGCGTAGTTTGACCGCGTAAGCAGCGGCCACGAACTACCGGCCTCCCGCACAACACGCTGGACTGCTTCGCCTCCGCCGGTACGAGCGCCTTTCCGTCGCCCATCTCCGGTGAGATCTCTCAAGAACTCAGGCTCTGATATCAATTGTTGCCCGTGAGATAGAGAGAGAGAGGGGAGTGTGTGCCAAAGAAAAATGGTTTTGCCTCAATTTTCCCTTTTCTTATTTATGGGATATTTATAGGGGATCCTACAAAATATCTGGCTAGATCTTTTCATCCAGCCAAAGCAAACTTGTCCACACCGGGACAGGTGTTGCTCATCGACGCGCGGGCCTGCACAGGTGTCCAGGACACCTGTGCTTCTAGAACCTTCTCCCAGATTCCAGACCGCCAACACCCGCGCTGACGTGTCCAGGAGCCGGAGTCGACAGACCAACTCCGTCACTCGAACTAACACGTTCCGGAGTCGACAGGCCGACTCCGTCACTCGATACTTCCTCGGGTAGGAGTCGAGAGTTCGACTCCACGTACCCGGAACCTAGTGTACCTGCCGGACTCGAAGACATTTCGAGTCCCGGTTACTACTACGATTGCTGTCGAGTCAGAACAGACTCTAACTCGACGATTCGACTTGACTCGAGACACTACTCAAGTCGGTTCGACTGCCCTAGAACACAAGCCTATTTCCAACAAACGTCACCATCCCGCCGGACGCGTGGCTCAACTTCACGGCCACCGGCAACAGCACCATCTCCTTCTTCCTCAACTGCAACTTCACCGCCGCGGACCCTCCGCCGCTGGACATCATCCCGATCAATTAACTGCACCAGCTTCAGAGCGCAGTCGCAGTCGTTCCTTGCGCCGCAGCTCGACGCGCCGGACGGGGACTGGTTCCGGGTGTGCAGGGAGGTGTACGTGGCTCCCGTGCTGACGGAGTGGCTCGCGAACCCAGAGTATCGGACGCGGCTGGGGAGCGGCGGGTACGGCGAGGTGCTGCGGCGGGGGTTCCGGCTCAGCTGGGACCCCAGCGCCGGGCCGTGCTACCAGTGCGAGCAGTCCAAGGGGCAGTGCGGCTACGACCAGTTCAGCGGGTTCCAAGGCTGCCTCTGCTCTGACGGCCGCGTGGCTGGCCCGGACTGCGGTAAGCAAAGGTTTACTTGCTCTAGCATCTGGAATATACATTAAAAAAAAGTAGCAACATTTTGGTATAAAATAGTACAAGATTAATATCAGATAGAGACATCTGAGTGATAGAACGCATTTCTATAAGTCTCTTATTTCTCCTGCAAAACTTGCACCTCGTTACTTCTTTTTTGCAAACGCGTGGTAAGAAATTTCTATACATCTGAGTGATAGAACACATTTCTATAAGTCTCTTATTTCTCCTGCTTGTTAAGAAAATAGCTGCACCAATCGTCATATATATACGGCAGACGTCCTAGTCCCTGGATAATTCTAGAGAGTTAGGATAGTATGGATGATGTGATGAATTTGTAAAGTGAAATTAAGATCTCCAGACAAAACAACAGAAATTCCATAAATATAGAAACATTCAGTGATCCAAAATCATCTTGGATCTTCATTCAGGGTGCAATTAACATGATTCAAATGACACTGGTATATATATGCTTCCGTTTAGTAGTACATGTGGTAGTTTATGCAAAATTCAGATACGGCAGACACCCTTGTCCGTGGCTAAGTCGACTAAAAAATTAACAAACATTATCCAACTGTTTATGATTACAAACATCATTGGAAAGATTAAAATTCAAAGCTAATCACCGGGCCGGTTATGCCAAATCCAAAACATTTGCATTTTATAACTGGGTTTTCTTGACCTGATTTCCGTTCAAAATGCATCCATGTTCCAGATTATATGTTAAACATTTCAATCGCATGAATAGGTGCCTCCGGCAGGGAGAGCCGTAAGCGACGAGTGTTGATTGGTGTAGGTACCGTCTGTGGAACATTCCTGCT
>QRDG01002000.1:0-71471 GCA_012064385.1 Puccinellia tenuiflora | reverse complement strand
ATGCACCCAAGAGGCACAAAGCTCTTGAGAACACAATGCACCCAAGAGTAACAAGCTTCTCAACTTCGATCTTCACGTATCACCGTGGAGAGAGCAACCCGATGCAACCAATGCAAGAGGCAAGAACACACAAAGTGATCAAGTCCTTCACTCTCAAATTCCAACCAAGCAACAATGCTTTGGGGGAATAAGAGAGGAAGAACAAAGGGGATAACAGAAAGCAACCCTAAAATCTAGATCCACAAGTTTCCCTCACTTAGAGGGGATTTGATTGGTGCAATGGTAGATCTAGATCTCCCTCTTGAATCACTAAATTTGGACAAAATCATTGGAGGGATTGAGAGGAATCAAGCTCACAAGTTTTGCAACAATGTAGGAGAGAGGAAAAGAGCTGAAAAAAGTGAGCAACCAGGTTTTAGGGAAGAAGGAGGCTTTTTATAGCCTCCCCCAAAAACTAGCCGTTGGAAAAATGTGGGGCCGGATATTTCGGGTTTAAGGGCCGGAACTTCCGGCCGGGGACCGGATATTCCGGGGCTTACATCGGAACTTCCGGTGCCCCGGAAATTTCCGGAGCAAACCTCCGGTTTAAAGTTCCGGACCCCCACCACCGAGTGAAAAGCGCAAAAGACTTAGCCAAATTTCCTTGGGCCGGATTATTCCGGAACAAAGACCGGAATTTCCGGACCCCCGGAAATTTCCGAGGAAACTTCCGGAGCAAATTTCCGGAACCCCTCCAGAGAGAAATGCGAAAAGACTTAGACAAAAACCTCGGATGGAAAAATAGGGCCGGATATTCCGGGGTACAAGCCGGAATTTCCGGACCCCGGGCCGGAATTTCCGCCCCTCAGAAAAACTGCAGAATGAGCATAACGAAAACGGGCATATCTTTTGCATCCGGACTCCGTTTTCGATGATCTTGGGCTCGTTGGACTCGCAACGAAAAGCTCTACAAGATCATGCAGAGAAACATCATTGTCCATCATGTGAGGAGCAGGTTACAAGGAGAGAGTTTGACCTCTCTAAAAAGGACACGCCGGGAAAACCTCTTTTTTGAAAACCGGAAATGTCATATCTTTTGCAAATGAAGTCCGAACAACGTGAAACCAATTTTGTTGGAAAGGGGAAGACAAAAGCTACCCTTGGTAATGGCAAACAAGCAATGGAGATTTTGCAAAGAAATGGAATAGATAAATCTTCCGCACGGATGAACCGGCAAAATCTTCAATACCGAAAACGCAATAGAAGACGCATATGAAAACTGTTTTCGGTGAACTTAGCCTTGTCATGACGAGCACGACAAGCACCAAGATCACACCACGATAAGAGGCAAATAAGAACCATTATAGATGATTACATGGATGCAAAGGTTTGTGCTCTACGATGATACGATCACGATATTCTGTCAACAGCCCCTCTTGATAGTACGGCTATCTATCCTATAACCCGATCTCTCACTAAACATCATGAGACCGGTAAAAAGGAAACCGTATCAAGATCATACCTTGCCTTGCGCATTAACCCACTTGAGGTCGATGGAGACGATCTTTATCTCCTCAAGACTAACCATCTTCTTGATTGCGCTTCGCTTGGTGAAGATTCACATGTGGCTCCCCCATACACCAAGATGGGAGAAGCACCACTTCGGCATATCTTCACTTGGCCTTTATCTTGACGATGAACACTTTGGCCTTGATCAACAAATGATCTTCTTCCCTTAACCTCGACTCCAACACATGGAGAACAAGCAAGACCTTGACTCCAACAAATGGAGACAAGCAAGCTAATGGACACCTACAAATATAGCTCAATGCAAATATTAGTCCATAAGGATTGTCATTAATTACCAAAACCATGCATGGGGGCAACGATGCACTTTCAATCTCCCCCATTTTGGTAATTGATGACAATCCCTATTAAGGGTTTATAATGAATAAAGCATCCTTGCAAGACAAACGAGCAAGGATGCAAGCGCATTAAAGGCAAATGCAACAAAAGCATAAAACCCAAATTCCCTTAAACCCTCTAAACTTCTCCCCATTGGCATCGATTGCTGAAATGGGAAGAAAAATTTATAGAGCCAATATAATTGAGTTCCTCCATAAAGGTGATGACAATCCCTTTTAACGAACAAATAGAGAAATCAAATTATATTGGGATCCAAAGATTGCAAATAAGATGAAATCATTCTAAACATCTCCACAAAGGAGATAAGCAAACGGAAAGATCCAAAGCAAGAGTTCCAAATAAAAAATGGAGAAGCTCCCCAATGTTTATGCACTATGGAGAAGCGCACAAAAATGGCATCCTCACTCCCCCAAAATCATCTAGAACACGCAACAAGTGCAATAGTGCATAATGCAATAGCAAATCATAACACTTGCACCAAAGATGTGGTTGAGCCATAAGAAGATATCAATTTTAAAAAATTCATCATAAGATAGGCCCAACCGGGGTAAAAATTATTTTAGAGAAATATGTTCACAAGCGTAGGGATACCAATTGGAAACTAAAACCAATTGAAAATGCCAAAAGCTAGTGAGATTATTTAGCCAATAAAATTCAACATGCTCACCATGGTAAGCATGAAGTCAAAGATCTTCAAGAAATACATGAGTGTGTAAAGATACCAATAAACATAAGACAAGCACTCATGAGACAAATTTGGAGCCACCAAAGAATTATAGATGAAACACAAGGTGGCTTAAAACGAAATAGGATACTAACTAAGAGAAAATAAGATACCAATTAAAACAAATAAATATCAACTAGGAGAAAAGATACCAAGAAGAGGGTGATACTTGACCGAAATCAAGTAAAGTAAAATAAAGCAATAAGGTATCAAAACTCTCACAAAAATATCAATTGAAACAATACCTATTGCGGAGATATTAAATTCCAATTAATACCAATTGAAGGCACCAAAACAAAGATAAAGAATTACATGCCAATTGAAAAGATCAAATATTGATAGATAGGATAGTGTTCTAAATAAAAAGGAATGCTCCCCCAAGATTAAGGCATTATCTTAGATATTTGCCTTTGAATACAAAATGCATACACAAGGGATCATTACTCTCCATATTTCATTTACAACACTAGACACTACCGATTCAAAAATAGGATCCATTCAAAAGGCAAGGAAGGGATAGATAAAGCAAATCAACGCAAGAGCCAATGTGAAGATGGTCTACAAAATCCACCACAATTACTAGTATCACTTGTCATGGACAAGGAGTATATAGAGATATTTCTCGGTGGTATATAGGAATGATGTTCAAGACCAACTTCACAACAAATAAGCATATGGCAAGAGATAAGAATTAAAACGCCATATTTTGAAAAAGGTTTGTGGTAGTTCCAACTATTCGAACCAATCGGCAAAGCCATGGTTAAAATAAGATGAAACAAATGGTTTCTCACATAATATATGGAAATGCATATTAGAGAAAAAACACACCAAGCAAACTCACAAAACAAGAACCAAAGGGTAACCACAAAGGAAAAATGGAACTTGTTTGAGAAACATGCCACATAGGAATTAGATAATGTACATATCAAATCTAAGTGGCAAACCTCAAATGTTCACATTTTATGGGATTTTAATATGCACATAGCTTATTACTCCCCCATAATGTGATAAATCATTTTATTTTTAAACAAGAGGCAAATAAAACCAACTAGAGAAATTAATGGACATTGTAGAATTTGAATTTCTCATGAATATGACATACCACATAGTAGCTAGATAATGTTGAAATATCAATACTAGGTGGTGTGCCTCATGTACACACATTTTTAGGTTTGTGAAGTGCACAAAGCACATCACTCCCCCAAAATGGGATAGTCCATTAATATCTCAAAGAGCCAAATGAAATCCGCACAAGATTCAATAAAGCTCAAAACAAAGTTAGACATACATGATACACAACTATCTTACATAACCTTGAGTAACAAGACAAGTAGGAAGGTAGCATATCACATACAAGCACATCTAGGAACAAAACTAACACATGCAAGGGAGCAAGCAACTTTCAATGTATATATGAGTTAAATACATGTTACTGCAAGGAGGAAGCATTGGATATGAGATAGATATGTGATCCTCCAATTGACTTGGCTTGAGAAATAAAACCATGAAGATCCCTTGATTCTTCAAAATAGCCAAGTCACCAATGTCCTCCATCACAACCTATTGATCAAGTTTGAGCTTGTTGGTCCCCAACCAAGTTGGGTCCTAAGAGGTTTCCGCAATAGGTTTGGGAACCCAAATGGTGCTTTTCTTGACACCACTTTGAGCTCCCACATATTTGGCAAACACATTGCCAATTCTATCCTTCCCAAGAGAATATGCATCATCAACTATAATAGGGTTGGATACGATACCGTTAGTGCATGAAGAAGCAAAATGACCTTTGCCGCGGCAAAGGTAGCAACACCGACTCTTCTCTTTCTTCTTCCTAGGCTCCTTAACTTGAGGAGCGTTGGCTTGAGTTCTTCTTAAGAGGTGGCCGTTGTTCAACTCGTGGTTGAGCACGAGATTGAACAAGAGGCCGCTTCCCTAGTTGCTTCTCACTAAGAGGCTTCTTCTTCTTCATTGGGCAATCACGAACATGGTGCCCTTCAACCTTGCACTTGAAGCAAATGATGTTGGCCGGATTCTTGACTTGTACTTGGTTTTTTCTCAACCTTGGACTTGTTCTTGATGTTGGAGTTGAATCCAAGTCCACTCTTGTCATTTGGGGATTGTTGCACACTCAACATGTTGTCAAGTGCCCTCTTCCCCTCATGACGCTTTTCCAAGCCTTTCTTCAAAGAAGTGACTTGGGCCTTGAGCTCTCCTTTTTCTACATGGTTAGTGACAACACAAGTATTAGAGGAGGTAGATGCATCATTGTTAGAGCAACAAGGCAAAGCAAGTAATTCATCACATGATGTACCAACATTTTTAGTGGATGAACTACTAGGACTAGCACATGGCAATATAGCATTTTTAGTTACGGTTGTGCTATTATCCACATGAGGTTCACTAGATGTTACCTTTGTAGTGAAGGCCTCATGAGCTAACTTTAGACTAGCATAGGATGCTAGAAGATCATCATTAGAGCTAGATAGCTTTTTATGACTTTCTTCCAACTTCCTATACTTGCTAGTTATCAACTCAAGTTCATCCCTTAGCTCAACATTCTCCTTCAAAGTAGATGCTTCACAAGAAATAGAGTTAGTAGCACAAGCATCTTTGACATTAGGAATAGAGGAAGACAACTTGGTAAGATCATCATTTAATTTAGCATTTTCATTTTTCGTGACTTTATATTTAGCATGAGCATGGTCACGTTCTTTAATGATTTTAGCAATTATTTCATTGTGAGACTCCTCAATATTTTCTAATTTCTCCTCTGGAAAAGCCCGAGTCTCTTGCTCTTCCTCAAGAGCATCTTCTAACGATGCCTTCTCCATAGCATCATGTCTTTCGATCTTACCCTTTTCTTCAAGGCTTGCTTCCAAGGCCTCAATAGTTTCCCCGCGCTCAATTAGCGTTTCCATAATTTCAAAGAGGATAGCTTGAGCATTTTTATTGTTAGGAAGGGCTTTAAGAATTATTAGACCTTTATTTTGAAGGAGAGCATTAACCTTTTCCACACATCTTCTTCATCATTATTATCATTATTATTATCATTATCATCACTAGAAGAAGATTTAGCCATAAGGCAATGAGTGATGGATGAAGAAGAAAAATTAATTTTTGAACTACTCAAGTTCAAATCTTGTTCCACAATTAATTGGGTTTCCTCTACATTAATATTCATGCAAGAGTTAGAGGGAACACAAGCATTTTTATCATGGCAACAAGATAAAGCAACCATATCATCAAGAGATTTATCTAAGCAATTTTTGGATGATAAGCAAGGACTAACAACACTAGCATGTATGACATTTGGAGTGCTAGAAGAGTTTAAGTAGCATGTATGACATTTGGAGTGCTAGAAGAGTTTAAGTCCAAAGATGAGGCATTACAACACGATAGAGATAATAGATCATCAAAAATGAGCTCACTATCAATATTGCAAAACCTATCACTACTCACCATCACATTAGTTTGTGGCTTACCACATTTTGGTAAAGTAGACGAAGACGATAGCTCGTCACAGCCGGAGGTGGAGGGAGAACAATCATCCTCAATAGAGTTGGACACTTCATATTTTTCTTGAAGATTTGTCCATAATTCATGAGCGTCCCGGAGAGGCATGATTGACTCGAAAACTACAACACTCACAAATTTGCAAAACTCATTAGAGGCTAGAGCATCTAGATATAAGTTTTTCTCATCCTCTAAAGTCATACTTTCGTAGTCATTTGGAGGAGAAAACCTATATCTAAGATACGCTCAATATTGGGGTCCAAGACCCGAAAGTGACTAAGCATATGAGTTTTCCAAACATTAAAATTTGTGCCATTGAATATAAACATGGAATCGTGCACTAATCCTCTAAACGACATCTTTACTCTCTAGGCGGTCAAGCCAAACAAGAGAGACGAGGCTCTGATACCGACTGAAAGAACAAACAATGTCCCGGATGTCGCCTAGAGGGGGGGGGGGGGTGAATAGGTGATTAATACTTTTTTATTTGGGGGATTGATAATTACGGAATAAAACTATATGTTTAAATTAAGAAGCCAACAACCTAAATTACTAGGGTTATCTATGTGCACCAACAACTTATGCTAAGCAAGGCAAGCAACAAGGTGATAGCAAGATATGAACTTCAAGCACGAAGGCTATCACAATGTAAAGTGCATAAGTAAAAGCTCGGGTATAGAATAACCAAGGCACACGGAGACGAGGTGTATTCCCGAGTTCCTCCTTGTTAAGGGAGTACGTCTCTTTGGAGGGGTGTGAGCTCGCCACAAGAGGCCTACTCAAGATGCCACAAAGGCCTCACCCTATTCTCCGATAAACCTCACCCAAGGGATTGGTTCACCTTGCACTATCGGAATCCTTCGAGGCGGATTCCAGAGCCCTATACAACTCTTCTTGGGGCACACACCCACAACTCAATTGGGGGCGCCCAAACTTTGCCGAAGCTTCACAAGTCGAAGTCTTCACGGCACCACAACCGTCTAGGGTACACTATGCACCCAAGAGGCACAAAGCTCTTGAGAACACAATGCACCCAAAGTAACAAGCTTCTCAACTTCGATCTTCACGTATCACCATGGAGACAGCAACCCGATGCAACCAATTCAAGAGGCAAGAACACACAAGTGATCAAGTCATTCACTCTCAAATTCCAACCAAGAAACAAATGCTTTGGGGGGAATAAGAGAGGAAGAACAAAGGGGATGAACACAAAGCAACACTAACATCTAGATCCACAAGTTTCCCTCACTTAGAGGGGATTTTGATTGGTGGAATGGTAGATCTAGATCTCCTCTCTTGAATCACTAAATTTGGACAAAAATCATTGGAGAGATTGAGAGGAATCAAGCTCGCAAGTTTTGCAACAATGGAGGAGAGAGGAAAAGAGCTAAAAAAGTGAGCAACCAGGTTTTGGGGGAAGAAGCAGGCTTTTTATAGCCTCCCCAAAAACTAGCCATTGGAAAAATGTGGGGCCGGATATTTCGGGTTTAAGGGCCGGAACTTCCGGCCGGGGACCGGATATTCCGGGGCTTACACCGGAACTTCCGGTGCCCCGAAAATTTCTGGAGCAAACCTCTGGTGCAAAGTTCCGGACCCCACCCGAGAGAAAAGTGCAAAAGACTTAGCCAAATTTCCTTGGGCCGGATATTCCGGACCAAAGACCGGAATTTCCGGACCCCCGGAAATTTTCGAGGAAACTTCCGGAGCAAATTTCCGGAACCCCTCCAGAGAGAAATGCGAAAAAGACTTAGCCAAAAACCTCGGATGGAAAAATAGGGCCGGATATTCCGGGTACAGGCCGGAACTTCCGGGCCCGGGCCGGAATTTCCTCCCCTCAGAAAAACTGCAGAATGAGCATAACGAAAACGAGCATATCTTTTGCATCCGGACTCCGTTTCGATGATCTTGGGCTCGTTGGACTCGCAACGAAAAGATCTACAAGATCATGCAGAGAAACATCATTGTACATTATGTGAGGAGGAGGTTACTGTCGGCACAGTGGAAACCAGGGTACCACGGGCCGGCCTGCCAGGGCCCACAAGATTCTTTGGATGATTTTCGCTAAGGACCAGGCTCTCCAAGCCTGGCGAGTTTCGCGAGGATTTCTCTCCTCGCGAAGGGTTCTTCTCCTCGCCAAGGGTTCTTTCCCTTGGCGAGGGATCACTCTTCGACAAGGCGTCTCCGACGCCGCCCGCAATTCTGCCAAGGACCAAGCTGAAGGGCTTGGCGAGGTTTTTCGCCTCGCGAAGCGCTTTCCTTCATGAAGCCATCTCTGCTCCCGCGGCAGAGCGCACATGGCTCAGCGCCGGGTGCAGAGTGACGCGCGTGCCTACGCGCGATGACGACAACGCCGCAGTTGCCGTTTCCATGTATAAAGTAGTCAACAAAGCGGAGCCAAGCAAAGCGGACAACGAGTATTGCCTCTTTGGTGACAAGGGAACAGTCTGCAGCTACGCTCCAAGGACGACGTCACCGTGGGCCACCTCCCACCTCGGCAAGCGCCGGCCCGCTGTCCAGCTGGTCGGTGCCCCTTTTCAGCTTTGGTGACGCCGTTCCCCTGCCGTGGACCGCGTCCACGAGCTTACCTTTATGGTAGACCTCACCTTTACGGTGCACCGTGCCTCCTCCTTCGTCGCCATGTGGTAGCCCTTCCCGCCCAAATGTTTGGGCAGAAGAGGCCCAGGACGCCTATAAAATGAGGAGGAGCACGCCCAAGCAAGGGTTCGGTTTTTTGGAGTCTAGGAGCCTGCCCAAAACCCTAGATCTAAAGACTAGCAAGTAGCCATTGTTAGCCACCGAGAGCTCGGCAAGCTCTCCCCTTGTACTGTAAACTCTCCAAGCAGTGCAATACACCATAGCAGGACGTAGGGGTTTTACCTCCACAAGAGGGCCCTGAACCTGGGTAATACCTTGTGTCAATCTCTGCAGTATCGTCCGCAGCGAGCCTGACGAGCACCGTCGCCAGAGCACGTTGTGGATTGTTTGACTCCGTGTTCAGCCCCTTACACGATACCTTGGAGACACCCCTATTTCCCGGGGGACAGTCTCCGCCATTTGGCGCGCCAGGTAGGGGGCTGAGGCGCGTCTTCATCCTCGACACAGCCATGGCCGGTTCTCGTGCCGAACGTCTCGCTCGCCGGACGGCTAGCGCCGCCACCGCTCCCGCAGGCCGCCCGCGTGGCCGCCCGCGTGGGGCTCTGCTCCGGAGCGCCGCGTCGACCTCGAGCCCCGCGTCGAGCACCCCGACGACGACGACATCGACCACGCTGAGGACGACCTCGGCGAAGAGGAGGCCTCCTCCCTGCCCCCGTCGCGGGACCGTGCTGCCTCCTCGCTGGGCCGCCCTGCGCCCAGCCCGGCGACTGCGCTCCTCATGGCGCAGGAGCTGCTGCAGTACCGCCCCACGCCGGCGGCTCAGGAGGCCTGGCTCAACCGCGTTGCCGAGCTCATCGGCGCCGCTCGCGCCGCGGCACCTGCGCCGTCTCGTTCCCTGGTTCCTTCTGCGCTCGTGGGGGGACGTGGCGCACGGCGCACCTCCCGCGCCTCCTCTCCAACCCACACCCGCTCCGGCTCCACCGGTTGCACCGCAACCTGCTCCAGCGGGGGCTCCTCCTCGTGACGGCCGCGCTGCATCGCACGCGTCGTCGCCGCATGACTGCCAGATCGTGCAGCGAGCCCCTGAGGACGCACGCGTGAGCATCGAGCGCGGGCAAGAACGCCGCAACCGCGCCGTCCAGGACATCGCCACCGCCGGGCGCCACCTCCGCGCCACCCTTGCCAATGGCACGGTCACCTACGGCACGATGGCCGCGTTCACTCGCAGCCTTCGTCACGTCGTTTGGCCGGTCAAGTTCAGGCTGGACCTCCCTCCGCGCTACGACAGCAAGAACAACCCCCTGGAGTTCCTGTAGCTCTACTCTTTGGCCATCCAGGCCGCCGGGGGCGACGATAAGGTCATGGCGAACTGGTTCCCCATGGCCCTCAAGGACTCTGCGTCCTCATGGCTCACCAACCTCCCCGCCGAGTCCATCAACTCTTGGGAGGAGCTCTGCCGGTGCTTCGTCGCCAACTTCAAGGGCACGTACGAGCGCGGCCTCACCTACAACGACCTCCGCGCCGTGCGTCAGAGCCCGGCGAGACCCTCCGCAAGTACATCCAGCGCTTCAGCCAAGTGCGCAACAAGATCCCCAACGCCACTGACGCGCAGGTCATTTCGGCCTTCCAGGCTGGGGTCACAGACGTGCGGATGCTCGAGAAGCTCGGCATCCACGACAACATCACCACCATCGTCAAGCTTTTCGACTTGGCGGACAAGTGTGCCAAGGCTGAAGAGGGCCGCTTGTTCGTCAAGAACGAGCCAGGGGACCCCGCCGAGGGGTCCAAGAAGAAGAAATCCCTGAGAAGCGCAAGACTACTGTGGTCCTCGCGGCAGAGCCTGACGCCAAGCAGTCTCGCCAAGCTGCTACTCCTGCCGCAGGACCTGAGAAGAAGGATGATCGCCCTTTCTGCATCTACCACAACAGGCACTCTCACCCACCGAGGACTGCTTCGACATCAAGAGGCTTCGCGAGGCTCGCGAGGCTCGGAGGCAACGGAGGCCGCGGCAGAGGCCGTAGCGGCTGCGGGGGCGACGCTGGAACAACAACTACAACGACAACTACCAGCAGAACCCCCAGGCCAACGCTGCCCAGCCCGCAAACGACAACCTGCCTGCCGAGGCTGACGAGGGCTACCAGGTACCTCGTGGAGCCGCTTGCATCCTTGGCGGGGCTCAGGCCCCTCGCTCCAACCGCCACTTCAAGCAACTCGCTCGCGAGGTCGCGGCAGCCCTCCCCGGAGTCGAGGCCTCCAGGCCCCTCAAGTGGTCCCAGTGCCCCATTACTTTCGACTCCGGCGATCACCCCAAGTCCACTTCAACCGTTGGCACCATCCCGTTGGTCTGCACCCCCACCATCAACAATATCGCCGTCTCTAAGACGCTCATTGATGGAGGTGCTGGCCTCAACGTCATCTCCGTCGAGACATTCGAGAAGCTGCAGGTGCCCTACGAGCGGCTCATGCCTACCAGGCCCTTCTCGGGAGTGACAGAGGGTCTCACCACCCCTCTGGGGCAGGTGAGGCTCGCCGTCACTTTCGGCACCCAGGCCAACTACCGCACCGAGCTGATCGACTTCGACGTCGCGCACATCGGCCTACCCTACAACGCCATACTCGGCTACCCCGCCCTCGCCAAATTCATGGCGGTGACCCACCACGCCTACAACCTCGTCAAGCTCCCTGGCTCGGGTGGCACCATTGCCATCCGCGGCGTGGTCTCGGACGCCTTGTACGCTGCGCAGGCGGCCTACAAGGCTGCCGCGGTGGCGTCACCCGCTGACGAGGACGAGGAACCCCTCCCGAGGCCCCCGCGAGAAGAAGCAGCTGTTCTCCCAGGAGAAGGCCGCGACAAAACAAGTGTCTCTGGAGGCGAGTGGCTCGGGGCTTGCGTCACCATCGGCGCCAACCGGTGGCCTGAGGTGGAGCCTGTCGCACCATTCCGGCGAAGTCGGCGGTAAAATTCATAAGGAGCCTGGTCTGCCGTTTCGGCGTGCCCAACCGCATCATCACCGACAACGGCTCACAATTCATCAGTGGCGCCTTCAAGTCCTACTGCGGCAGCATCGGTGCCCAAATCTGCTACGCCTCGGTGGCGCATCCACGAAGCAACGGGCAGGCCGAACGAGCCAACGCCGAGGTGCTCAAGGGCCTCAAGACGAGAAGCTTCAACCGCCTCAAGGCCAGCGGCAAGCATTGGATCGATGAGCTCCCCTCGGTGCTCTGGTCCATCCGCACCACGCCAACAAAGCCAACTGGTGAGACGCCGTTCTCCCTTGTCTATGGCGCTGAAGCCGTCCTCCCCAGCGAGATCACTCATGGCTCTCCGCGAGTCTTGGCTTTCAAGGAGGCTGAGGTGGACGAACTCCGCAACGACGACCTACTGCTGCTTGAAGGGCTCCGCCGCAATGCGGCCCTGAGAGCAGCAAGGTATCAGCAAGACCTCCGTCGCTATCACAGCCGCCACATCCGCCCACGCACTCTCGAAGCAGGAGACCTTGTCCTGAGGAGAGTCCTCTCCAGGGCAGGCCTCCACAAGCTCTCACCGATGTGGGAAGGCCCCTACAGAGTCGTGCACATCGCCAGGCCTGGCTCAGCGCGGCTCGAGACGGAGGACGGCATCCCTGTCGCCAACCCCTGGAACATCCAGCACCTACGCAAGTTCTACCCCTGATCGCCCTCGGCGAGCAATTTTTTGCATCAAGGGAGAGCCACGCGCTATCACCCTCCACGAGGAAAAATTTCGGGCTCCCCTCTCTACTACACGTTGCCGCGGGCCGTTCGAGAAGACTCCCAAGCCACCAAGCCTCGGCATGGTAACCTCTTCAGGCACCATGTCTTGGCGAGGTGGATCCCCATGCCGGTCATGGTGGAACGCAGGCTAAAAAGCCACCCCCGCATAGGGGCCCCCTGAGCTCTCTCTACATGCGTCTGCCTCGGGCACGCCCCTCGAGAGTCTCAGCCACAGAATGTGGACCCCATGCCAAGAGCATGGTGGATTTTTTGTGCTTCTGGCCAGGCCAGTGTAATGAGCCTATGTTTCAGGCCAAATTGAACCTTTGCGCATCGCGCCAGCATATTTTGTCGCTTCGGTGTTCTTTGCTTCGGTGTTATTCGCTTTTCTTTCTCGCTCGTATGATCCCTCCTGTGTATCTCACGAGCGGGGGCTAGCAGGGTGCCATGCCACGGGAGCATCCCGGCAGCGCCTAAAACCCAAGGGATCCGAGCTCTGAACTTGCGGGTCAGCTCTCATGCATGTCAACTCCCAAGGAGCTCTGAACTCATGGGTCAGCTCCCGCGCACGTCAACTCACCAAGGATCACCAAAACCTTGGTGCCTTTTTCCCCTCGCGAGACACACATGAAGGAACCTACGAGCACCATAAGATTCTTTAGCTATCTATTGCTTGTGGGTATGCCTATTTCTCCGAATGCAGGAAAACAGGCTCTCCAAGCCGCAGGCAACAACAAAGCGAAAACGCCTCGCCAGGGAACCAACACCCTTTCCAAGGCGAAAACACCTCGGCAAGCTAAGTCTAAACACCTGTTCAGATCTCTTCTCGCTGGTTTTCGCCCCTCGAGTCTCTTTTCTCGCTCTTATGCCTCATGGGCTGCTTGCACGTCAAAGGGGGGCCCCAAGCATCGCGCTTCGAGGAGCTCCTACTTCTCGAGGCCTCACGCACCCCCCGGACTTGTGGAGCACTGACTCGCACATACCGAAGTGGCGGTGGTGTAGCGCTAAGAGAGGGTCCTAAGACGTAGAGCGAAAAAGACATGAGGAGGAAGGACAAAGGCTTCCCGAGGGACATTCACAAGCACACCCAAATATAACTTGACAAGTTGTTACAAAGTTTACAATCAAAATGGCTAAGATAAATGTGCCCTTGGCACGTTCAGCTACAGGAAGGAGTTCAGGCCATCGCGCCTCCCGAGGTCCCCGCTCCATCCGTGCCAGCTCCTACCCCTAGGGCACCTCCCTCGCCGTCGCCTTCGTCTTCGTCGACCAAGACTTGGTCGAATTTCTTGGCATACGCAATGGCGGCCTGCTTGGCGGTCTCCCGCGCTTTGTCGCTGATGGCGCGCGGTGGCGCCATCACGTCCTCAAGATCAAGTGAGGGCTGGAGCCTCACGAGGTTGCAAAGAAGTTGGTGACGGCGACAACAAGGAGGTCGCGACTCTCCTCCATGACACGCTTGTCGAAGCTCTTCGCGACTCCTTCAAGCTTTCCGAGGAACTGCTCAAAGAAGTGCGAGTACGAGGTCTCGTCGTCGGTCGCTGCGGAGAAGGAAGGGACGTCGATCCTCAGATCTCTCCCGACGGCGCGCACGCGGATCACCAAGCTCTGGAGAATGCTTTGACGCTGGCGCGTCATGAGCCGGTCAACCTGGCGCTGGTCTCGTGCCTGCTCCACCAGGGCCGCGACCGGCCCCACCTGCTGCCGGAGCTCGTCCAGGTCCCTCTCCAAGGCAAAGGCGTTCCCCTCGGCGCGCGCCTGGGCCTCCCGAGAGACCTCGAGACAGGAGGTCAACCTTTTCTCCTCCTGCTCAAGCTCCTTGACGCGCTTCTCGAGCTCCTTGCGCTTGGTCTTGAGGCGGTCCTCGTGCTTCGTGACCTTCTCATCATACTCCTTTGAGAGGTTTTCGCAGACGAGTTTGACTTTGAGGTCAGCCTCTTCTTGGAGCCTCTTGTGCTCCGCCGCAAGGTTGGCCTCGTCGGTGGCCACCCGATCTTCACGCTCCTCCAGCTGCCCCTCGCGGGTGGCCTGGTCCTTCGCGAGCAGCTGGATCTGCTCCTCGCGCCGCTGCAGTTCCTTCTCCTGGAGGGCGAGCTCTTCCTCGCGCCGTTTCAGCTCGACCTCGCGAGGCGCCAGCTGCCCCTCGCGGGCGTCCAGTTGCTCGCGGAGCTCGTTCAGGCTGGCCTTGGCGGCCTCAGAGTCGACGGCGAGTTTCTGCTTCGCGGCTGCCAGCTCGTCATGCTTGGAGGTGGTTTCTGCCTCAAGTGCTTCCCTGGCGGCGTCGAGCTCCTCCATCACCTCCTGCGCCTCCCGCTTGACGCTGTCGCGGGTCTCTTTGGCGAAGCGGATCGCTTCCTCGCGAGCCGCCTTTGCCGACGCGTCTTGCCGGCGACACATCTCCACCCTCTCGTGGAAAAGAACCCAGGCGTCGCCAAGCCTTGCCCTTTCCTCCGCCAGGGTGTCTTCTTCCTTGGCGAGCTGCTCCTCCAGCCCGTCGAGCGCTCGCCGCGCCCGGTTGAGGACGATCCGGCGATAGGCCGCTTGGCGATGCGGCGCTTGCAGCGCCAAGGAGACTCCCACGCTGCTGCTGGGTGCAGTTCCCTCGACGCTTGTCGAGGCGCCTAGGGCATCCTGCCCCGGGCTTGTAGCGGCCCCCGCCGCGGCATGGGGGCTCGTGGGGGCGTCTCCCTCGCCGCCCGCGTCAAGAGCCCTCCGGGGGCTGGGCATCTCTTCGCCCCTGGCCCCGTCGCTCGGGGGCTCCAGAGGTGTCTCCGCCTCCGGCTCCACGGGGGCGCCTCCGGCCCCCTCTGCAACGGCCGCGTCCGCCGCGGCCCCAGGCGCGTCAGCCCTTCTCGAGGCCCCCTCCTCTGGAGGTGGCTCCGCGACGATCTCCTCGTCCACGGTTTCCTCCTCCGCCTCCTGCTGGACTGGAGGAGTCGCCGCCCTGGTTGGCGACGCCGCCGCCTCTGCGGTCTCCTCCTCCACGCGGTGCTCCGCCGCTGGAGGAGTCGCCGCCCGAATCGGCGACGCTACGATCTCCTCGGCCATCACCGTCTCCGCGCGGTGCTCGACCACGGGAGAAGCAACTGCCTGCTGCGGCTCGCCGGCTGCAGGCGTCTCCATGGCGACGCTGGTGGTCCCTCCAGCCCCGCCGAGCCGCCGTCTCTTTGGCTCCGCGGGCTGCCTGAAAGGAAGACAAGTCGAAAATCCTTCAAAGGGGGCAATTCTTAAAGTGAAATATTGAGGAAGAAGGGGAAGTCGAGGGCTTACTCGCCAGCCATCACCCACACCCTCTTTTTCGCCTTGGGAGGCTGGATGAGGTTTGCTCCGGCCTCCTCCCGGGCCGCTCCTGTCTCCGCGCGAGGGATGCCTCCCGCGGTTGCGGCCCTCCTGTCGTGGACCGCCTTGGAGCGGGGCTCGCAGCGCCCTCTCCCGCCGCCGCTCGTCTCCTCCTCCTCGGCGCGCTGGGAGCGGACGATGCGGAAGGCGTCCTCCTCGTCGCCGGAGGAAAGCACCTGGAGGTCCACTTCGGCGTGGGCGCTCCTCGAAGATCCGGCGCCCTCGCCGACGGGGTCGGCGCCCCTTGAAGCCTCGTCCTCGCCAAGGGGGTCCTCGCTTCTCGAGGCCTCCTCCTCAGCGGACTCGGCCTCCTCAGCCTCAGGAGCCTCATCCACGTACTCCGGCTCCGCCGCCCACGGGTTAGGGCGAGGCCCGCTGTGCCCCGCGGGCACGATTCCCCACTCGTCGAACGTGGGCATATGCGAGCGCTGCTCCTCTATGCTCTCCTCGGCGAAGACAATGAGCGGCTTGGCCGCCTCTTTCTTGGCGGACGGGATCTCCGGCGATGTGAAGAGAACGTTCATAATCTGGCGGAGCACATCAGGCTCGAAGCCGTCCCTGCTTAGCCGCATGGCGTCGTCCTTGCCGTCGTATCGCCACACCGGCTCGGCGTGCTGTTGGAGGGGAGCGATGCGGCGCCTGGTGAAGTCCTTCGCCACCATTTGGCCGGTGACCCCTGCCTCGCGGATGTGACGGATGTACACGTACACCGCGTCAAGCTTCGAGCCCCTGAAATCCGCGCTCGCCCAGCGCGCCCACTTCCTCGGCGGCGCCTCGGGCACCTCCAGGAGAGGGTGTGTGGCCTTGGCGTCGACGAAGAGCCACTTCTCGCGAAACTTGTCGACCTTTTTCGTCACCTTGGTGATGGCGTCCTCGCCACTCCAGGCGATGGGGATGTAGTTGTCGCTCCTGGCGTCGACGATGCGGAAGGAGACGCACCCAAGCCGCTCGCCCTTGGCGGAGTTCCGAAGAGAATAGAAACTGCGGAAGAGCGCCACCGAGGGGCGGATGCCGACGTAGGCCTCGCAGAAGTGGGCGAAGATGGCAAGGATGAGGATGGAGTTGGGATGAAGATGAAGGAGTTGGATCTGGTACGTCTCCAAGATCGCCAGGAGGAAATCAGAGAATGGTGGTACCAGGCCGGCGTAGAGAGTATGAAGAAAGATGGGGTAGAAGGTGTCGGTGAGCCTGCTACCGGCCGGCCTCAGTTCGGTGGCGCCGTGCTCGTTGGTTTTCGCCGCCGCCAGGTGGCGCACCGTCGCTATCGTTGCCGCAGTGACACGCGTCCGCGGCAGTGCTCCCTCGAGAGCAGCGGCGCGCGCCATCGCCGCGGACGTGCCCGCCCGCGCCGCCACCGTAGACGAGCTCGCCTGCGCGGTGGCCTTGCCCTTCAGGTCGGCGGCTGCTCTCTTGGGTGCCATGGTCACCGGAGAGGAAGAAGAGTGCTCTGGAGATTGGAGCTCTCTGGAGAGATTGGAGGCGTGGGGAGAAGTGTGCGGAGGAGTTACGGGAGAAGTAATGGGCGCCGCCTGCGCGCCCAGGCTTTATTGACCAGCACTCGAGTCATGGCGGGCCCCACCACGTCGCCCGTTGGAGCCGAGGAGGTCGTGGCCGCGGGCGCAACCGCTGCGTGACACGTGTCGCGGCCCTGCCAGGCATCTTTGGCCCCTCGACGCTTCGCCTTCGTCCATGGGCCTCGGCGTGCCCATCGCGGGCCCGGGGGCTACTGTCGGCAAAGTGGAAACCAGGGTACCACGGGCCGGCCTACCAGGGCCCGCAAGATTCTTTGGATGATTTTCGCTAAGGACCAGGCTCTCCAAGCCTGGCGAGCTTCGCGAGGATTTCTCTCCTCGCGAAGGGTTCTTCTCCTCGCCAAGGGTTCTTTCCCTTGGCGAGGGATAGCTCTTTGACAAGGCGTCTCCGACGCCGCCCGCAATTCTGCCAAGGACCAAGCTGAAGGGCTTGGCGAGGTTTTTCGCCTCGCGAAGCGCTTTCTTCATGAAGCCATCTCTGCTCCCGCGGCAGAGCGCACATGGGCTCAGCGCCGGGTGCAGAGTGACGCGCGTGCCTACGCGCGATGACGACAACGCCGCAGTTGCCGTTTCCATGTATAAAGCAGTCAACAAAGCGGAGCCAAGCAAAGCGGACAACGAGTATTGCCTCTTTGGTGACAAGGGAACAGTCTGCAGCTACGCTCCAAGGACGACGTCACCGTGGGTCACCTCCCACCTCGGCAGGCGCCGGCCCGCTGTCCAGCTGGTCGGTGCCCCTTTTCAGCTTTGGTGACGCCGTTCCCCTGTCGTGGACCGCGTCCACGAGCGTTACCTTTATGGTAGACCTCGCCTTTACGGTGCACCGTGCCTCCTCCTTCGTCGCCATGTGGTAGCCCTTCCCGCCCAAATGTTTGGGCAGAAGAGGCCCAGGACGCCTATAAAAGGAGGAGGAGCACGCCCAAGCAAAGGGTTCGGTTTTTGGAGTCTAGGAGCCTGCCCAAAAACCCTAGATCTAAAGACTAGCAAGTAGCCATTGTTAGCCACCGAGAGCTCGGCAAGCTCTCCCCTTGTACTGTAAACTCTCCAAGCAGTGCAATACACCATAGCAGGACGTAGGGGTTTTACCTCCACAAGAGGGCCCTGAACCTGGGTAATACCTTGTGTCAATCTCTGCAGTGTCGTCCGCAGCGAGCCTGACGAGCACCGTCGCCGGAGCACGTTGTGGATTGTTTGACTCCGTGTTCAGCCCCTTACACGATACCTTGGAGACACCCCTATTTCCCGGGGACAGTCTCCGACGGCGTCATGAAGGGAAGACCACAATTGACAACATGTTGAGTGTGCAACAATCCCCCAATGACAAGAGTGGACTTGGATTCAACTCCAACAACAAGAACAAGTCCAAGATTGATAAGTAGAAGGGCCAAGCACAAGTCAAGAATCCGGCCAAGATTGTTTGCTTCAAGTGCAAGCTAGAAGGGCACCATGTTAGATCTTGCCCAATGAAGAAGAATTAGTGAGAAGCAACTAGGGAAGCGTCTGATGCATGTAAAATGCATACATGAACTTTGCATTATATCACTCATATTTCAATCATATTTGCATCATATAAGGGTTATATCATCGTTTTATAATGATTTTGGGAAGATCTCACATTTTTCCTATTTTTCTGGAATTAACCCTGCACTGGCAGAAAACCCTATTTTCTATATTTTGATGTTTCAGGGACCCAAACGACGTCCAAATGACTTGAAAATTTACGAGCATCAGTTTTTGGAAGGAAGAAAGTGTAGGAGCGAAGGATGCGAAAAAGTGGAAGCCCGAAGGCCAAAAGAGGGGGCCCATGCGGCCAGATTCCTTGGCCGCATGGGGCCCACCAACTTGGCCCTCGTGGCTCCGATGTCGTCGATCTTTGTCCCCCCAGCTTCGTCTTGACCTAAAACCGACTATAAAAATAGTCCCCCGACGTTTTCCAGAGGAGAGCGCCGTCGAAACACAGAAACACCAAAACAGAGACCTGGAGCTGCAGATTGGAGGGGGGAAACTCCGGCGGGGCGCTGCCGGTGTGGTCTCCATCTCCCCCAACGTCATCTCTCCTCTCTGTGAGCTTCACTAATTAGCACCGTATGAGCTGCCGAACATGATTACGGTCATCTATGTAATTCCTTTGTGGTGGATCTCTTTATGAGTTAATATATGTTTGAGATTGCAATTGTTTTTGTTTCAGTTATGAAAGTAGATGCATATTATGTACCACCTTCTTGTCTACTTGTTTTGATCAAGCATGTTTATGAGAGCTTGTGTGGGGGAACGTGTGCATTAGTTGGAGTAATGAGGGGGTGGCTAGTGCGGTGAAAGTGAGAGAAGTTCCGCGATCCACTTGGGTATTTTTACCTTACTTTGTTGCCTCACTAGGGATAAAGAAAAATACCATGCTACCGGAGGTGTGGGTGTGACCATTGCCACTTCCCCATGACTAGATCTAGCATGTTCTTATTTTAACTTCATGTCATAAGACTTAAAGCTATGCTCTGATTTATCTTAATTACTGAGGTGCTAAGATTTAATTCACATCTTGGTGGAGTGTAAGAGAGATTAATAAACAAAAGATCTCTATGTTAGGACGTGATGCCCATATAATTAGTAACTTGTCATGAAACCTTTTTGTTGCAATCTCATATGTCAATTCTAGTGTTCCATTGTCTACCACTTTATTAAAGAGAGAGTGCATTTGTGAAACCATGAACCCCGGTCCATTTTTAATCATAAGAAACACCTTTCCAACAACTTTTATCCATTTTACATTTTCTGCCATTTAAAAATCCGAAAATATAAAAATACCTTTATATCTTGCATTCACAATATAAATCCAAAAAATATCATCCATCATTGTTTCCACCATCCTTGCATATTTATTTATCATCATTGCATATTTATTTATTGTTTTGCATTTGTTTTATTTTGATATCATTCTCACACCTTGTGCTTGACAACCACTTGGTGAGGTTGAGGACACAAAACAATTTACTTTGTTTGTAGGTTCTCAAGAGAAGGATAAGAAGATAAATCTTTCACTACTGATTCCCCGAGAGTTCGATATTAATGTAGCGCCCCGACCCCAGAACTATACAGTGAAACGTTGTGTAACCGGTCATGCTATACAATCGAGGGTTACTGGGTTTACCAATTCCAGGCCAAAACTCATTGGCAGGTGTGCTCGGAATGGATCATCGGCACACAACACCTCGATCATGCCATAAGCTCAGACATCGCTTTCACGTATAGTAAAGAGACCGAGACTTGTGGAACAAACTGGCACATTGCAGACTCTACGACACAAAACTCATATAGCAACTCATATATGAGAAAGATACAAATATTACACATCAAAAGGTCACAGACCATCAATTCATCAAGCGGAAGCGAAGTAGTGTTGTCTAATACAACAAGATCCAAATTATAGGGCCTAAGAGGCCTACACATAAATAAACCCAGCCAGCTTGCTCCACGGTCCCAAGCTGCCACCTGGGAACCCCGGACTACTAGTCGATGTCCACGTAGAACCCACCTAGCTGCTCGGTGTCGTCCTCCTCTGAAATACAAATATAAAGGCAGCAAAGAGAGAATGAGTACGATGTACTCGCAAGTTTAGTAGGGCGATATAGGCCCAATGATTGACGGAGTCTCTAAAGCTATATATGTATTTCTTTTGCATAAAGCTAATTTTCATAAACCGGAAACATAATTGACACATGGCATTCGTCTACTCAGAATAGTTTTTACAAAGGGGGTAAGAGAGCAAACTTCTCATCTTCGGTTCTCCTCGAACCTACTTGTAGCCAAACACACTCATCTCCACCAAGGCACCCCCTCGAATCACCCTTGAGGAAATGAACCTTTATCACACGTTGATTATGCAACCTTTAGCTGCCATATCAATTAGGTTAAGGTTCTCTATGGTCTTATCGTCTATTCCCAAGTCGTCCATAACCGCGGACACGGCTTTTCGAAAAGATTTACCTTGCAGGGGTGTACTAATTTACCCACCGGTACCGTCCGGCTCACCTGATTGGTCCTCTTCCGGGGAAGACCGGCGAGTGGGTGCAGTTAAACCTTTACCTCGCGTGAGACTATCCGAGAGTCATCTGTGGCCACAGGGCAAGTTTACCCAGCCTATTTCAGCCCCTGCTCCATCGCCACGTCCTAAACACCACCATCCTCAACACTTCTTTTTCCGCTCACACACACGGCAAATGGAAAAGCGAACTAGAGGACCCTTGGATACGCCCGCACAAGTTATTTAGTTAAAGGGGATTCCATATGTCCCCACCGTTGGAAGCACGATCGTCTTGGTTCAAGAGGTAAAGAACTCGCACCTAGGGGCGAGAGTGAGGCAAAACACCATCCCCGATGGCAACTCACCCAAGCCTTCTTAGCATTTTAATTAAGCACCTAACATATCCACCATGTCCGAATCATTCCATCAACATCAACAATTATGGAATTAAACAATGGACATTAGTAGCATTTGACTAAGCATGGCTAAGCATAGCTAAGCATATAAATACAACAATTATATTCTTGTCTCCGGCCAACACCTCAATACTAAGCTTCATAGGTAGGGATACATGTGATTGGCTCGGGGAAGGACATGCATTCATAGGATACTCTATGTCTTGATCAAAATGACCTTTGAATCGCATGCAATATTATGGTGGATAAAATAAGTTGATAAAAATCATAGGATGCTAGATTCCAAGAAGGTTAGGTTATCTCTTGCCTTGCTGCCGGGGCGCGTAGTACGGTTCGTCGGGGTAGGTAGAGAGACCCTCGACTCCGGAATCTATCGATACCCAAAATAATACAAAAGAACCAATAAATCACAAGAGGACAAGGTGCAATGCACAATCACATGATGACATGGCAAGTTGATGCAAAGATATCAACATTTATTTTATTTAACAAATTAAATGGAGTTCCAAATAATTAGGCAATTATTTGGAAAACACCCCATATTTAACTTAATGTCCAATTTTCATAAATGAGTACATTATTTAGAATTTGCTTCAATATGCATGACTATGACATGAATAGATAGGGTTTGTTCTTTCGATCATTTTGGTACCTCATTTGTAATTTTCGGAGCATCGATGAATAAATAGCAAATTAATTAAGTAATTGAATTTAATTCATTTAATCAAATTATGAATAACATCAAATAGGAATTTGTGATCATGATGTGATATTATCATAGTTTGAATACATTTAAAGTGGTGATCACATTCATATTTCATTCATAATTTTTGGATGAATATTTAATAAATTATGAATTTTCCAAATTAGGTATTATTTAACCCATTTTAGAAATTCATATATAAACAGCAAGATTATAAACTCAAAAGATGATTTCAATTTCTCTAACAGGTAGAGTTTGTTTTTCTGAACATTTTGGTAATTGATTTGTCAAATTTGGATCAAAATTCAAATAGCTATCAATTAATTAAACTTGTTTTAATTTCTGAAAAGGGAAAACAATTCCCAGACAGGCCGGCCTAGTGCCGGCTAGGCCGGGCTGAAGGCCGGGGTGTGTCCCGAACCCATCGGCCTTGGGCCGGCCCAGGCTGGCTAGAAGGCCGGGGATGTGGCCGAAGGGTCCGGCCTACTGGCCGGCCCAGTCCGAGCCCAGGCCGGGGCGAGGCCGGGCAGCTGCCCGAGCCATCCGGCCCTATGGCCGGTCAGGCCGGGGGCAGGGCTGGGCACGCAGGGCACGCGCGCGGCTGCCACCGGCGGGGAAACGGCCGGCGACAACCATTTTCCGGCGGCGCTACGCAGATCCGAGCGTGTACAAAACACATGCCGTGTGGAGGCGGTGGTAGGGCGCGTGTTTGTGGGCGGAGGGGGAGGCACAAACTACGCGAGCGTGGTCGAACAGCACGGCCGGCGGACGGCCGGCGACATCCCGCACGGATGCGACGACGTAGAGGGGGAGGAGGGGGAAGAAGTTGTCCTGGAGGGACGCAGGCTCACCAGGGACACGTGAGGGTGCTCGGAGGCGAAGGGGACAGCCTGTGGCGACGGCAATCGTGCCCGTCGGCCGCCGGACCGAGAGGAGGAAGACGACGACGTCGGGCGATTTAGGGCTCCCGAGCTCGATTCCGGTGGCGGGGAAGCGCAGCTTGGCGAGGCGGAGCTGGTGGCGGCGACGGCTCGCTTTGGGGTGGCCGGAGTCAACGGCGAGGCGCGGTGAACGGCTGCGGGATGGCGTCGGTCATGGGAGCTAGCTAGGGCTCGATCTCGATCCGGAAAACGGGGAGCTGGAGGTGGGGAGAGAGAGAGGGGGCAGGTGCGCGTCGAGGAGGACCACCTGACCTCCAGGGG
Organism: Puccinellia tenuiflora; assembly: GCA_012064385.1. Taxonomy (NCBI): domain Eukaryota; kingdom Viridiplantae; phylum Streptophyta; class Magnoliopsida; order Poales; family Poaceae; genus Puccinellia; species Puccinellia tenuiflora. Next base: position 47,795 of record QRDG01002000.1, on the reverse strand, counting down.
AGCAAGTGGAGGGACGGCCGCGTGCGCGGCATGGCGGCATGGCGCCAGTGCCATGGCGCCACAATGAGGGGAAAGGGAGGAGAGAGGGGCTGACAGTGGGGGCCCACTGTCAGAGATTTAAACAATTTTCCTTTTCTTATTCTGAGTTTTGAAAACAGCAGGTTAAAGCTATTTATTTGAGCGGCTTAAGCAATTTCAGAAAATCTGGAAAAATTTAGGTGGGCTCCCTATGTCCTGAGGACCCTCCACAAATTTTTTTGTGCCAAAATAAAAATTTTTGGGCAACATTTGTTCACAGCTTTTAATTTAAAGTATTTTTGACAAATTCCAATTTGCATTTAGTTGGAGCATTTAAACAATTCCAAAAATAGTGAAAATATTCATGGAGGCTCTAACAATAACATTGAAGCTCTCCATGATTTTATTTTGAATTTTTGGAATGTTTAACTTGGTTTCAAAAATAGGAATGAAATTTAGCCAATTTGAATTCTCATATTTATTTCTCATTTGGCAATAATTAGAAATTTAGAATTGGTTTCCAAAAGTAAACTTGGAACTTCCTAAACCATTTGGAAGTCCAAGAATGAATTGGTTTGCTAAGTTGAGCATTGTCATTGGTTTGGAGGTTGGGAAGTTGGCCTCCCCAATTCAATTTGTTTCCAGATGGATGTTTGAATTAGCAAATGCAAGTGGATGCTATGATGCAAACATGGAAACAAAAAGTGGAAAAAATTCTTCGTTTTTTTTCATTACCAAGTTGGGGCTGTTACAATTAAACCCTCGAGTCACCCCTCATGGGGAAAACTATCTTTCCTATACTATACACTCTGCACTTGGAGTCTCAACCTAACCCAAATTCTTTTGACGCAGGTAACTACGTCAAGGGCCATCAGCGTCCTCTTGTTCAACCTCATGCTCATCCACGGGTTGAACAACCGTCACCTCCTAAAAAGACTCAAATTATTGCTTCTCAAGCTGAGGAGCCTATTAAGAAGAAAGAGAAGAGTCGAAGTTGCTATCTATGCTATGAGAAGGGCCATTTTGCTTCTTCATGCACTAACGGTTCCCCTTCCTCTCCTATCATAATTGATGATGTTTATTCTCTTAGGAAGGATAGGGTTGGCAATGTGTTTGCCAAATATGTGGGAACTCAAAGTGGTGTCAAGAAAAGAACCATTTGGGTTGCCAAACCTATTGTGACTAACCTCTTAGGACCCAACTTAGTTGGGGACCAACAAGCTTCAAATTGATCAATTGGTGTTGTTGGAGGACATTGGAGGCTTGGCTATTTTTGAAGAATTAAGGGATCTTCATGGTTATATTTCCTCAAGCCAAGTCAATTAAAATATATTGTTCTATCTCCAATGCTTCCACTTTGCAGTAACTTGTATTTAAATCATTTTCACATTTAAAGTTACTTGCCCCTTACATGTGTTAGTTTTGTTCCTAGCATGTGTTTGTATATGATATGCTTCTTTCTTACTTGTCTTGATATTCAAGGTTGTGTATGTTAGTTGTGTATCATGTATGTGTAAACTTTGTGTTGAGTCTTTATTGAAATCTTGTGTAGATTTTAGTTGGCTCTTTTAAGATATTAATGGATTATCCCATTTTGGGGGAGTGATGTGCTTCGTGCAATTCACAATCCTAAAATGTGTATACATGAGGAATACCACTTAGTGTTGATATTTCAATATTATTTAGTCTCTATGTGGTATGTCATACTCATGAGAAATTCAAATTTTATAATGTCCATTAATTATCTCTAGTTGATTTATTTGCCTCTTGCTTAGATAGAATGGATTATCACATTATGGGGGAGTAATAAGATTTGTGCATATTACAAGCCTAGAGAATGTGAACATATGAGGTGTTGCCACTTAGTATTGATATTTTAAATTATCTTGTTTCTATGTGGCAAGTTGCTCAAACAAAAGTTCCATCTTTCTTCTATATGCTTTTGTTGTGAAGTTGGTCTTGAATATCATTCCTATATACCACCGAGAAATGTCTCTCTATACTCCTTGTCCATGACAAGTGATACTCATAATTGTGGTGGATTTTGTAGACCATCTTCACATTGGTTCTTGTGTTGAATTGCCTTATTTTTTGCCAAGTGTTTTATTTTGACTTCCGTTGTCTTCCTTGCCTCTTGCATGGATCCTATTTTTCAATTGGTATAGTTTAGCGTTGTAAATAGCATATGAAGAGTAATGATCCCTTGCGTGCGCATTTTGTATTCAAATGCAAACATCAAGATAATGCATGAATCTTGGGGGAGATTTCGTTTATTATTTAGAACCCTATCCTATCAATCACTATTTGATCCTTTCAATTGGCATTTGATTTTTATCTTATGTGTTTATGGAAGAAAAACTTTTTCCTTTGATGCTTTGTGCCTTCATGAAAAGTGTAGAGAGTGTTTGGTTTATTTGTTGTAACCTTACTCTCTCTTGGGAGTCTTTCTTTCTCATTTCTTGTTTTATGTTTATCCTCTAAAAATGAGAAAATTCATTTGAGCATGTCTCTTTCTTTTATCTTATATGCTCATTGGCCTTGCCTCGGTACTTTCAATTGGTATTAATTAGTATCTCTTATGCGAGCTTTGATACCTTGCTTTGTGCCTTCTCTTTTACTTGATATCTTTCGAGTAATATCTTTCTTTGGGTATCCTCGCTTCTAGTTGGTATCTTTTTCGATTGGTGTCTTATCTCTCATGTGTTGTTTGGTTTGATTCCTTTTGATTATTCTCGATCATGTGTTGATTTGGATTTTGATATAATTTGGACAACCTTTTTGTGTCACACTTTGGTGTGCTCTCTTCTTGGTTTACTTGGTGTTTTTGTCCAAATTGTACCTCGTTTGGTTCTTGAAAGACTTTGTATGTATATCCTTTAACATATATATTATATGGCATGTTTGTCTTTCTTGTTCCAATATATAGGGTATACTCCACTGAATCCTAAATCGGCTAAGATGTGTATGAAATTCAATTTCATATCTATATGCACATATTTATGTGGAGTGTTTCCTATGTATTGTAGTGTATCTAACTACTATGGGACCCAATGAGTTTGGGAACCATTTTGTACTTGAATGTTGTTTTAGGTACAATGGATATGCATTAGATGCTTGCCTCATCCATAAGGAAGGTGTCCTCACCATGATATTATAGGAGTCAAGCTATGATGATTGTCAAAATCTCATCTTCTTCATCACCAATGTCATATCGGTAACAAGTATCTATCCCATGCATACTCCTCTAGTTTCCGACCTTGTGTAGGTTGCCTCTTGGCATGAAAGCTTTTATGTGCAATTGTTGTGTTTTTGGCTTATTTCCTTCACTTGGTATATCTTTGTGATATTTATGATGAATTTGCAAAAACCTTTCCTTCAATTGATATTCATTATTTGTGATACTTGTTGCCTATCTCAAAGCATCTCCACTATCTCTTGTTCCCTTAGTGATATGTGTGATGCATTTGATGTGGTTGAAGTTCATTTATGTACAATGAGATAAATTTGAGCTATGTGCTATGCTTTTAAGCAATAATCTCTTTTGTATATTCATGACTTCCCTTTGGATACCTTGTTCTCTCCTTCACTAACCATTGCATATGTACATGTTTCTTTGTGGATATATATTTTCAACGATTTGTCTACTTAGAAACATATACATATGTGAGAGGTCACCTTTTAGTTGGTATCCTATTTCTTTCGAGCTACCTTTATTTTCATCTATAATTCTTTGGTAGCTCCAAATTTGTTTAATGAGTGCTTATCTTATTTTTATTTGCATCTTTGCGCACTCATGTGTTTGTTGAATATCTTTGACCTCATGCTAACCTTGGTGAGTATGTTGTCTCTTATTGGCTAGGTGCTTCCACAAGCTTTTGGTTTTTTCAATTGGTTTCATTTTCTAATTGGTATCCTTAAGTTTGCGAACATCTTTTTTTTAAAGATCTTCTTTTTATCCCGGTTGGGCCTACCTTATGTTGAGTCTTTGAAATTGGTATCTTCTTATGGCTCAACCATATCTTTGGTGCAAGTGCAATGATTTTTTTAGTTCTATGTACTCGTGCACTTGTTGTGTGTTCTATATGATTTTGGGGGGAGTGAGGATTCCATATTTGTGCACTCCTCAATAGTGCATGAACATTGGGGCGCTTCTCCATTTTTATTTAGAACTCTCGTTTTCGATCTTTTGATTGCCTGTCTCCTTTATGGAGATGTTTAGAATGACTTCATCTTATTTGCAATCTTTGGATCCTCAATATAGTTTGATTTCCTCCAAATATTCATCATTGGATATGTGCATTTGATTTCACTCATATCTTGAGAAATGCAAAACTTTTGAGGAACTCATATTATATTGGCCTTCTAAATTTTTCCTCCCATTTCGGCAATCGATGCCAATGGGGGAGAAGTTTAGAGGGTTTAAGGGAATTTGGCTTTATACTTTTGTTTGGTTCTTAAGCATTTGTCTTTAAGGCTCTTGCATCCTTGCTTGTTTGTCTTGCAAGGATGGTTAATTCATTATATAAACCCTCTTAAAAAGGGATTGTCATCAATTACCAAAATGAGGGAGATTGAAAGAGCATGGTTGCCCCGCATGTGTGGTTTTGATAATTAATGACAATCTCTTTGGACTAATGTGTGCTTTGAGTTATTTGTAGGTTTGGTCCATTAGCATGCTTGATCTCCATATGTTGGAGTCAAGGCTAAGGGAAGAAGATTATATGTTGATTAAGGCTAAGTGCAAGTTGATCAACACAAAAGACTAGTGAGGTTGTATGGTGCAAGTTCAAGATGATCAACATGAAGATATCACATGCTGGAAGCTTGCCATCCATTTGAAGATAATGGCCAAGTGAAGATATGCCGAAGAAGAGATTCTCCCATATTGGTGTATGGGGGAGCAATATGTGAGTCTTCACCGAGCGGAGCGCAATCAAGAAAGGTGGTCCAAGTCAAGAAGATCAAGATCACCATCGTCTACATCAAGTGGATTATGCGCAAGGCAAAGGTATGATCTTGATAGGGTTTCTATTTTACCGGTCTCGTGATGTCAGTTGAGAGACCGGGTTATAGGATAGATAGCCGTACTATCAAGAGGGGCTCTCAAGTGAGTAACTTGATCGCATCTTTGTGAAGAGCTCTAACCTTTGCATACTTGGCATATCATCTTTATTGGTTGTTATTTGGCTTTTATCTGTGTGAGGACTTAAAGCTTGGTTCATCTCCATACCGAGCTCTAGTTCATCAAAAACGGAATTCATGAATATCGTGTTGCGTTCTTTTATGTTGGAGGTTTTACCGGTTTGTCTTTTCTAATAGAGATCAAACTCTCTTCTTGTTGTTTCCTCCTCACATGAAGGACTATGATGTGCATATGCATTATCTTGTAGAGCTTGTGATTATCTTCGAAACAAGCCCAAGATGATAGAAAACGGAGTCCGGATGGAAAACTTGTTGGGTTCTCGATGTTGGAAGTTTTACCGGTTATTCTTTTTTTAGAGAGGTATAACCTTTCACCATTTGGTTTTAACCTCCCTTGTTGGACTATGATGTTTCTCTGTATATTCTTGTAGAGCTCGTTGTTACGATTCCAGCGAGCCCAAGATCATCGAAAACGGAGTCCGGATGCGAAAGATATGCATGTTTTCGTTTTGCTCTTTCTGCAGTTTTTCACTAGGCCGGAAGTTCCGGTCCTTAGGCCGGAAATCCGCCCCCCCGGATATATCCGGACAAAGTTCCGGCCTAAAATTCCGGACTATGTCCAGAGAGCTTCCCAGGGCGTCCGGGTCGCTCCGGGGGGTCCGAAAATTCCGGGGTAAAACCTCGGAAGTTCCAGCCCGCGCAGGAAAAACTGTACATAATGGTTGGATTTGGTGGGGACCTATTTAAGGGGTCATCTTCCCCAATGGTTCCCAAGTTTTGGTGCTTCTCTCACTCCTCCATTGTTGACCTCCAAAGCTTTGGTGCTTCTCTCAATCCCTCCAATGATTCTTTCCCATATTTAGGGAAACAAGAGAGTAGATCTAGATATACAACTCCACCAATCACTTTCTCCTCTTAGTATCTTGGGATTCATTTGTTGAGTTCTTCCTTGTTCTTCCTCTCTTCTCTCCACATAGCATTAGTTGCTTTGGTGGGATTTGAGTGTGAAGGATTTAAGCATTTGTGCTCTTGCCATTGCATTAGTTGCATCGGTTTGCTCTCCACGAAGATTCATGGAAGTAAAGGTTGGGAACTTGTTACTCTTAGGTCATTGGACCCTAGACGGCGTTGTGGTGATTCTTGGGAGCCTCCAATTCAGTTGTGGATGCGTGCCCCAAGCTTAGTGGTGTAAAGGCTCCGGATTCCGCCTAGAAGGACTTCGATAGTGTAAGGTGAACCTCAACTTTGTGGTGCGGTTCATTGGAGAATAGGGTGAGTCCTTTGTGGCGTTGAGTAGGTCTGTGGTGGCGAGCTCATACCCCTCCAACGAGACGTACTCCCCTCAAAAGGAGGAACTCAGGAATACATCTTCGTCTCCGTGTGGCTCAGTTATTTCTATACCCGAGCTCTTTACTTATGCAATTTACATTGTGATAGCCTTCGTGCTTGAAGTATTATATCTCGCTATCACCTTGTTGTTATCTTGCTTAGCATAAATAGTTGGTGCACATAGGTGAACCTACTATATTAGGTTTTGTAAGTTTGATAAATTAAAACGCTAGTTTTATTCCGCATTTATCAAGGCATAATCGTAAAAGTTTTAAATCACCTATTCACCCCCTTTCTAGGCGACATCCTTGTCCTTTCAACCGCGCCGACGACCTCCGCCTGCCACACCGACTGGATGTACTCCAGCCTCGCCTACCCGGTCAGGGCGGCGCTACCGGGATGTTGTCCAGGTTGACCAGCCAGCCGTCCGGCAGACGACGATCGGCGGGCAGAGGGAGGTGGTCGCGCACGAGCTGCTCCGCCTCCTCCACCGTCAGCGAACGACGGTCGTCGGCCTGCAGGGGTGTAGGCGGAGGGGGTGGTGGTGGTGGCGGCGCCACAGCCCGAGCCGCCACAATCCGGATCCCCTGGATCCGACGTTGTTCGTTGCGGCGTTGGCACTGGAGCAACGAAGCCGCGTCAAGGCGGCGGCGTCGCTCGTGGTCCTCCGCCGTCGGCTGGTAACCTGGTCCGCGGAGGTGCATCCTGGCTCTGCGAGTGGAGGGAAAGGGGGAGTGTCGGTGGTGGAGTGTGTGAGACGAGAGGGTCGGTGGTGCCTTTTTAAAGCCGGTCGAAGGAGCGGAAAGGCCGTTGCCATTAACGCGAAGACGGCATGCAGGCCGCCGCGTGGGCTCTGCGGCGCTGCTACGAGGCGTCACTTCACTGCGTCGCCCACCTAGCCACTGAAACGATGCGCCGCTTGATGGCCCGTACAACGATGCGACGACTCACCACTGAAACGATGCGGTGCCTGCATCGCTGAAGCACTGCCGCGTGCTTACGCCTCGTTGGTTCGTTTCGTGTGTATGACGGGCGGACCATATCTGTCGGAGGCGCGTGCCGTACAATGTCCGGCACCGCGAAGGCGAATAGAACATGCTGAACAAGATCTTCTTCATGGAAACCTGCTCGATTTAGATCGGGAAAATCGTACAGATTTTATGAAACCATGTGCGATGGCTCGAATCCATAGTCAATCCTACTTTCGATAGGACCGGTTGACAATTGAATCCAATTTTTCCCATTATTTGACTATCCATAATAGTGCGGAAAGAAAGCCCGGAGGAAGAGTGGCCTTGAGTTTCTCGCCCCTTTGCCTTAGGATTCGTTAATTCTCTTTCTCAGCCCCCAAAGTACTTTTCGACCCTAATGTGGCCTGGTTTTCTGTCTTACGACCCCGGTGGAGATACTCCTGTACGCAGCACATCTCATGTGTGAAGGTACTTGTCTACAGTTACAGCTCGAGGATGCATCATTTTGTTCCCCATCGGAAGGGTACTTTCGAGCAAAATGGTATGCAAATTCTTATTTGTCCAACGAAAAGCGCCTAATTTCCTTCTCGTCCGTTGATTCGCCAATCGAAGGCCTGAACTCTTCCTCCTCCGCCCCCAAATCATGGATTCCGCTCCATTCTTTGGTGTTCCCCCCATCTCTCGGGCCGTTTCACCCTATCGCCTCCGACCACTATGCCAGACACGCCGACGCGGCGACGCCGGGAGCTCCCCCGCCGCGGATGCCACCGGAGGAGACTGGTCATCGGTGTGTGCTTCTCTCTTTGTCTTCGTCCGAACCAACTTCGTGAGGCCGTCATCTTCGCCGCTGCATTTTAGAGATGATGTAGTCGGAGATTTGCTCTTCCGCCCCGCAAAATCTATTGCCCATACTGTGACCTCGCCGGCTAATGCGACAGTCTCCCGTTACAACTTCTTGGCGTGCAGTGCCGTAGGTTGTTTCGTGTTTTTCTGGTTGGGTTTGCCTTGGTTATTCGTATGCATTCAACATGCTAGGGTTTTAGTCAACTAATTCCACCCCTGCCTCTAAGGGGTTTGTACCTCAGGCCTAGTAGAAAAAATAATGGTTGTGAGTCTACCGATGATGTTGATAGTTGATTACTTATGGTGTGCGTTAAAGATGGTTAAAGGAATATTGTTGTTTGGTGTGCTTATATTGGGTTTACAGCATGTAAAGATTCTTCATGGTCGATTGCAGTGTGTAAATATGACTGCCCTCGATCCCTTTTACTAAGATTGTTCGAAAGATTCATTGATAGCGGTCCGTGTTTTCTTTTTCTATTTACATCGCTCCACATAGTCTAGATATAGGAAGTCTCGAAATTCCTTCATGTATGTATGGTTTTTTTTAAATATAATATCACCTTATAACAGCGGAATAAGATCTCCAACAAATTTGTCTCAAACAAAGGAATTAGAAGAACAATATCCTAAAACTATAAATGGTTTTTGACAGAGACGGTGGACTGAAACATGGTCCTTTTCACTAGGAAATGGACGATATACCTGAACTTTACCTTATAGATTAGTAGGAGTAGCCTTAGAAAACTAAGCATGTGTCACACCAATAGATACCTAGCCACCTAGGTCATGTAAATCTGAATCACTGCGCCACTGGCTGTGCTGGTCTCATCCATAGAAACTATGATTTATCTTTACACGGTGACTTCCTATAGATCAGCCTTAAATCTGTCCCCAGTATAGCAAAGCCATTTAGCTTTAAGTGCTCCCGTAAACGATTTTTATCATCTTTTAGTGCTTATTTCAATGATCTTGGTTCTTGGTTTAATTATTTGAGTGATTGTAATACTTATAAGACACGATTTAGTTAGTATTTTAGTAACAAAATTGTGTATTACAAGAGTATTAAAATCCAAATCAGTGAAACAACTTTCGAGATCACTTAAATAAGTGCTTAGATATCATAACCAGTCTAAGAAAACGAGAATCACTTATTACCAGAAGTAAATTCAAGTTTTTGGGATCTAAAACCTGGTAAGTTCAATCTGGATATATTTCAGGTTAGTACCTCAAAACTGTACTATGTGGAGGATGGCAGGTGGCCAGCGATGCTCAGCAGTTCTCTACCAGGAGACAAGAACTCAATATCGAAGTAACAGTTGAGCTGGCCTGATATGGTTCCTGAAATGGTATGGTATTCATGCTCTTGCTGCTAATTTTATACATGGGAAGCTCTTCCTACTGATTAGTAATGCACTTGTTTTTTTTCTTATAAAGTGGTTTCTGTTCTGTGATTCCTTTGTTCTGGAAATAATCCCATCACCAAGTCTGAAGGAGCAGCTTATGCTTACAGTTCTCTTGGTGAACCATAAAAATTAAAACCAATTACCCAGTTACCAGCTTTACATCTTGTGGATGCCAAGAAGGTGTTCCGTGAAGAACCATTCACTTGTCTAGGGAAGCATGGTGAATCTAATTTCAGGACACCTTCGCTGACATTGCCCCACATTGAAAACAAATATGGATATATTCTTCAGCAGCATCACTGTGCTTACACGCCTACATTCTAGTTCCACTAAGTTCTCGCCTCATCAAGTGTTGTATGGACATAATTTTATGTTGATTGTTGCGGAAACCATGTGAAGTCTCTCCACAAAATATCATATGTAGGGGACGTAATGTCCTATGAACCTCTATGATTTCAAGGCCGATCTCGGTAGCATTTAGGTTATATCTTATGTGTAAACAAAATCAGAATGAATACTTATTTTTGATATTTTCACCGGCCATTCTTATTCATTTCCCTGTTTACCTTTTTCACTAGATGCAGTTCTGTTTGATGTTGAAATTTTACTAGTCTGTAGATCATCATCTCCCATACATATGGCATTTTTCATTTGAGAAACTATTAGTACTTCAACGGATGGTTTCCATGGAGTTTTCACCGGATATATCCTATCAACAGAACCTATCAGGTTCAATTTAAACCGGGTAAGCCAGGTTAGTGAACAACCGGCCTGGTCTTGTGCAAACCTTTTTAAGGTAATGGAATGCCTTGTTTGTGCCTTTCTTTTCACGGAGAAGTGGATGCATGTATGTCAACTAAAATATCTTTTTCCCGTAAATAGTCTCAGAATATGTTTTGCCTGTAGCATGTGCATATGCATCTTTGTATCTTACTTGCTATATTTCCATGTAGCAGGAAAATCATTTAGACTATGGCAGGTAGATGCCTATAGTAATTTATAGCTTGAAAATTAATCTGCATCCTAAAAACCAAAAGTGGAAAAGTTACTGTTAAATTTTCAGAAAACTTTCTACTAGCACAAGCAGATTTGTGTTCTTAGAAAACAAGTAGAAGAGCAATTTATGAATGGTGAGGAACGAGATGGTTTGATTTTCTTAATGGTTAACATTCTCCTATCTGTAGAAGAGAGATGTCACATTTGCCAGTGCCACCACATTGAAAAAAAAGGGTCCAACAAGATAATATGGTTATGTGAAACTTCACACCAAAGAGTGAAATTAGCCGGGTAGCAGTGAATACTAAAAGGGCTCCATACAAAAGTTATAAATGGTCCCAGTGTAAGATGGCCATATTCTAGAAAAAATGTAAGATGGCCCCTGAGTCTACGCTCATATTGGCATATATCACATCTGCCGTTCGACGAGCGTGAGCAGATGTGTCGGAAGTTGGAACAGATTTCATCTTTATGCAAGAGCTCCTTGGTTGATTTTCATGTTGTCACTCTTAATTGAATTTTCTGGTGCATGATCCAAACCGGCAGAATACAAATATGAAACGTGATCCTGCACCAATTCTAGCTTTACATGTAAAGCTTTGCTTAGTGTCCTGCTTTGATGTCATCTCTCCTTGCTTCATATTTTATGTGATTGGTAACATGCGTGTTTTGGAATATGCATTGCAAGGTGCACATGCAAAACAGCAGTGCACGATTCTTGCAACTGCCAGAGTAGTGAGGTGATGGTTTTGCCACCTCTTGCTCTGTGATCAGATTTGTTCTCTGCGGCCATTGTTTGTTATGCATCTTGTTGTCATGATTCGCCAAGATAAGAACTTTACTTACACTACCATTTAAACCAATATCTGTCGTTTTAATATGCTGTTCCAGGTTAAGATTCTCTTATCACTATCCTGTAGAGATACCAAGAAGTCGTTATCACTGCTCCAATTATAAATTATTCTCTTCTTTTTCAGCATTTATCGAAAGTAGTGGATGGGATCAAACAAACAAATTAAATACACAGCTATAAACGAAAAACCATGGGAGTAGCTGCTGGAAAGGTTTATCCATCCTTGTCTGTATGAAGTGGAATAAAGGGAGAATTTCCTGCCCACAATGCATCTTCCTTTTTATCGTCCAGTTTTCCATTTTATTTTCAGTGTGAAAGCATGGTGCTGACACTGTTTCTCTTCTTCCTTTTTGGTATGGTGCCTGTTTCGACATATGCTGGTTAGTGGTTACACCTCACACCCAATCTTCGCTGTTAGCCTTTACTGACAGTGTTTCAGGATATGTCAGATGTGGAGAAAAGGAGCCATTAGTTGAGCTTCTTTGGTTCATCAGATGATGAATCTTTAATGATCTTACATCTTTTTCTTGCATCCGAGATGCTTGTAGTTCTTTTAACGGTCGAACTTATTTAATTATAGGAAGATTAGAGCTCTTAATAATTCATCAATGTTGATAATCCTAGATATGTATACATGTATGTACTAGATTTTGAAAACACATTCAGTGTGGTAATTTGTGTACCTATTCTTTCTTTTCCATGTGATGACTCTGTGCGATGGTTTAGTTCCCACTGTTGCTATAGTTTTGATAAGTGACTTTAATGGTCGTCTAGTGACTTTATAACGGCAACTTCCTATTTTTCAAAGATTTTTCCAATCATTGTCTGATTCACACCTTTTCTTTTCTTGTAGTGTCAACTTCCTGTTTCTGTTCTGCCAGTAACAATCAATCCAATCATCCATGCCATTCGAGTGTTGTATACTATTGAGCGATGACAGATTTATATGCTTCCAGAAAATTCAGCATCATCTGTGTAACATAGTAAGCAGCTTCAATCTTGAATGCAGTGTAACTGTAACACCCTGGTCAGTGATCACCCTCGGGCCGTCGGCTGTTACTCCTGGCAGCTATCTAGGATCTCTAGACTGGCCCCACACACCAACAATGAAACGGATATCTTTGTATCTTTTTTCTTTTTGTTATTTCTAACTCGTATTTATGAGATAATAAAATATGGCAAAAGCTATACCAAAAATTAGTCTTTCCTGCACCCTTTGTCCTCATTTGTGCGCTAGATGAGCTTTCGGAAAGAAGGTATACCTTGTTGATATAAGTATTCTATTAATCCTATTAAGCCCTCGGCCAGGATGTTACAGTAACACTTTTAGTTTGTCAAGAACCAATCTTTAGAATGTTGTCCCAGAGTTTAGCACACCAACTATCTGCTATGTAATAAAGTCAAAGGATTTTCCTATCTGTTTATTACTCACAAGGAATTTAAGCGGTTGATGTCATTTGTAGACACTGAAATTCAATTTTAAAAATACATTGAAATGCCTCCAGAAACTTATTTGTAGAAAATATCTTGTAAAGTTAGAATTCTTAGATTTGGTGAATCTGTTACCCTTACATTTAGCTGAATGGTATAATAGTGAGATGGCCTCTGACATTTATTTGCACATACTTCATTGATTTCAATGGTGGATATAGTTTCTTTATTTGTAAATGATTTACAGTGTAACTGGATATATATATGTCCTGTCTAGAAATGTTTATTTATCTCATGTCTAGGTTTGCTTAATTGGGAACAAGTTCTAGGGCCCTTTAGTTTTGGACATTTCTTTTGTGCAGCGTCATCATATTCTGAAACCCTTTTGCTGTCTAGCGTGTAAACCACACAAACGAACTGTAAGAGAACTCATAGATCAACTTGCAGCATTTGTAGTTTGGTTTTATATCAGCAATTTTATGAAAAAGAAAAGTACTTTGTCTTTTTTTTATGCTTTGCGCACAGGAGGCCATTATCAATTAGAATAAAGATTTTGCATGCTATAAATAATATTCTGTTCCCCTCTATATATACGCCCTCCTTCAGTTTGCATGTCTCATTGCAGCCATCTCAGTTCTCTCTGCCTACTTGTACTGATATCTAAGCGCCAAATATGGACTACTCAAATTTGCATCGCCAAATTACCTTCATGAAGAAAAGTTTCTTTGATCAGGTTTATTGCTTTCCTTCTGTTTATGTGAAATTTGGATTTATAATTACTTTGCTGCACCTATTATGAACTTTTCCCCAGAGCTGCAAGTTTTTATAGGATAACTTGTTGGTAAAATTATTCTGGTCATTATTTGTCTTCTGATGGAACGATGACCTCTCACGTTTCCACATGACATGGTCCACTGAGGCTCTGAATTTTTTTTGATCCACAGTATTTTTATTTTCAAATACATGGAGTTTATACACTGTACTTAAGTACTCTATCTCTGGTGGTGATAATCAATGGGTTGTTCGCTTATACTGTTTCAAAATTTAACTTCACTGCATAACTCATTTAGTTTATAATCTGGTCTAACGGTGTCCATGCCAACTTGGAGCCTATTTACCATCCAAAAGTTATGCAACTATTATTTCCACATCGCATGAGATGCTGACTGCATCATGACAATGAACTTTAAGTAGATATATGGGCAAGGATGTAATAGACCATCTGAATAGGAAACCACTTTCTTTATTTCCTTCGTCCTATTCCTCTGAGAATATATAAAAAAATTAGGGGTTTTCAAACTTTACAGAATAATCTTAGGCTAGTATCATTTTGATGATACATTAGTATCTTCTAGGCAAATATTAGGCTGCTCTTTATACCTAAGCCAGGTTGACACCTAAAAGCACTTCCTTAAACTGATTTAGTTTGATCTTTGATAATATTAAGGTGCCCATTATACTAAGCTAGGTTGAAGCCTATAACCACTTGCTGGGACTGACTTTGTTTGATATTTGACTAATTATTCTGATTTACCCATGTATTGAGAATTAGTTTTTCCTGCCGTGGACCACCCAAATGGTATTTATTATTCATTATATCTCGGGATTCTTTGTTTGACCTTCTAATGTATTTCTGGCTATTCCGGCAGGGTTACCTTGATGAACAGTTTAACCAGCTGGAGGAACTGCAGGATGAATCGAGCCCCAATTTTGTTGAGGAAGTTGTGGCATTGTTCCTGAAAGATTCACCGAGATTGTTGACAAACATAGAGCATACAATGTAAGTAATATGTCTGAAATCATGCCATGACTGTGATTTTTTTCTGAACAGCTTATAAAAAATGATTTCAGGACATATTACATCTACTTAAGATGTCATATTTAGTGCATTCACTTTCCAGTTTCTTTTGATGCAGCGGGAAATACCCTCAGGATTTCTACCGGTTAGATTCTCTGGTGCACCAGCTCAAAGGCAGCGGATCCAGGTACTGGTCCTATGAATATGCTCAGAAAACACAATCTTATTGCGGGTATCGTCACCACGGAATCTTCTCATAATCCATTCAAGATATACAAGCTTTAAGCCTTTAACAATGCTTAGTGATGTAGGAGCAAATATATTATTTGTAATAGAAATGTTCTCACCAACAGCCTTACCTTTTGCATACCTTTTTTGTGTTTCCAATTCACTCAAGTTACCTTTTGCTTGGCTCAGCATTGGTGCAGTGAGGATGAAGAATGAGTGCTCGGTTTTTAAGGCACACTGCAATGATAAGAATCTGGAAGGGTATTCATCCCTCTTATTCTGTGCCCATCTCTACAGTCTACATCAGGCGATTTGCTCATCTCACCTGTTGTGCAGATGCCGCAGGTCATTGCAGAAGATGAAGAGGGAGCATGCCACTCTGAAGCAGAAGCTGGAGTCATATTTTCAGGTACATCAGACGCCTTTATCTTGAAAATTCTCTCTTGGCTAAACAACATTTTACCTATCTAGTATTTACTTAATGGCAATGATGATACAGTTACTGAGGCAAGTCGGCCCTCGCGAACATGCTGTGAACTCGAGGACGTAAGAAGAATAGCATATAGAATGCAGTTCCCAGGGAAATAAGGAACCAGCTCTCTCCCTAGGAAATTTTAAAATTTTGCTTGTCTGTTAACCTGACCTTTCGTTGTGCATGGGTGGTGTATTTTTAGTTCTTCGCTATATGTGAAATTTGTTGTTTAAGGGGAGTGTAATGTAACTCGGAGTAGCTGTACCTCAGATATAATGATATACTAATATGAGTTTTGCCATACTGGAGGCTTTTCTCATGTATTTGTTCATTCTTAAAAAGCATTGCAGCTTGCTACTGCAAATCTGCAGTACGAATGCAATATAGGGTTAGCTAAGTACTTGCATTTGAGGAATTCTTCTCCTTTTTAATTACCACTGTCATTTACTTTTCGAGACATTCGACTTCATTTTAGTTGAGAAATGATGGGTTACCTTTTGCCTACAAAGAAAATGTTGTACTGAGATTCTTGATCTCCAACATAACTGGAAACTCTAGTCCATGCACACTGGGTAACTACCGCATCTGTAAAAATCTTGAATTTGAGGCACGACGTGGATTCAAATGATGATCAACAAAGGGTGAAAAGCCGAAGAAAATAAATACAGTTGATTTATGATATGCTAGGATCAGTTCAGCATCGTCTACTCAGAACAGCATAACAACTATTAATGCATCTGTCTGACATTTACCTGACCTTTTCCGAGACACACAAACAACAGTGAAGAAGTACAGGCCAGCCAAATGAATGGCAAAGATTGAGATCAAGTGTTCATCCGTTGTAAGTACAACACTATTATACATGATTGTACACTTCATACAGAATGAAGTCTTGGACACTTCATTCCAGTGACATCTCCTACAACTTCACCATCAGGATCTGGCAAAAAATATACATCCAGACTGATGGGTCAGCATCACATGAGTCCTAAGCTACTGTTTAATCTCAGTTAGCTGAAGGATGCTGTCCTTCTGGATGACATAGAGCCTGTCCTTGATGTAATAAGTGCCTCCGCGAATTTGTGGATCTCGACATCTTCTGGTATCGTGGCCTCACCACTATCAAATTGAGAACCATGTTCACTAAATCTCTCGGATCCGAAACCTACATTCTTCTTTACCCCATGACCATGATGTTGGTTTCTTCCGTCTCCCGCTTCGGTGCTAGGATGGCTATATTTGTGGCTGTCAAATGAGTGGCTAGTGGAGCCGCGATCGTCGTGTTGCTGATTGGCAGATACAGCTCCTTCTGTCATGAAGGAAGAATAGCTATCATGCGACCCTCTTCCAGTGAAGTCATCAAAGGAACAGCTCGAGATAGACACTCTCCTCTCCAAAGTAGCGAAGTTCTTTTCCTTATCTTTTCCCAGCACCAATTTTCGTAGCTTAGAGAAGAACTTTTTCTTCTCTTTCTTCTTTGGGTTCGTGTGCTTCGTCATTGACGACATATCGATCGACGCGTCATCAGGTTCACCATTTGATGATGCCCTTGAAGAAGCGTACTCTGAACCAAACTCTATAGAGCTTAGACTTCTCTCATCCGCACCAACATTGGCATACTCCATTATCAGTTGCTTGGCCATCTCTTCAGATTTGGGGCTTAGGGTGTTACTCAGATCCCGTGCACTGGTTTGTGCCCCTGGAGAGCCCTTGTTCTTCAGCTCATGCCGCAGGCAGGCATTGATCCATTTTAGATATACCAGCTCCTCAACATCTGCAAACCTGTCGGCCTGAAGTTGTTCAACCTCTTTTGACAACTTCTCGTTTTCGTGCTTCAACCCAACAAATTCTTCTGATGCTTTTACCTGCAACCATTTTTACTTGTTTAGTTTTTGACAAAGAAGCAAATGATCGATACCAAGCGGTAGCTACAGTACAGCCCAAGCACATTTAAAATTTACCTCCGAGCTATGGTGGGACTTGTGTACAGGGGGTAGACGTGTGAGCTCCAATCGCCTAATAAGATGTGAGTTCTCCTGCTGCAGCCTTGAATTCGCAGCTCTAAGCTCCATTGCCTCATTTTCCAATCCCTCTAGCCTCTTCAATTTCTTCTCAATCTCGGCGTTAATTTCTCCCTCAGTAATAGTCTCTTTACACTGAAATGACTCAACTATTTTCTGGAGGGAAGTGATTTTCTCCTTTGCTTGTTCCGCATCCAGCCTCAACTTCTTTTTCAGCAGCTTGCACTTCGATTTAGTCATCTCAAGCTCGGAGGCTAACTTTGAGCTTTCTGACAACTGTGTCTGCAGCCTCTGATTTTCAGATTGCAAAGATTCGATCCTCAAGGAGTATAGCTTTGACTCGACATTGTTAATCTTCAATTGGTTCTCAAGCTCTCTAACTGCAGCATCTTGCTCCTGCAAACCATAGAACTCCAAAAGTTGTATCTCCAGGGTCTTTTCCCTTTCTTGCAGAGATCTCACCAAATCTCTGAGCTTGTAAATTTCATGCTCACTCGGTGCATCTTCCCTTACTATCGGTGCAGGTGAGGTTGCGACCTCCCGGCCAAATTCTTCCATAACCATTTCACTGAATTCTGGAAGGAGAAATCCTTCGTCATCGTCATCATCATCATTATCAATGTTTCTGCACTTCGGGGGAAGTGACACCGAAGCAGTGGTAGTGGTCGTTGTAGTGGTGATGGTCTTGTGGACAGAGTTCCCGCTGATGATTTTTGCCTTGGTTTCCTCCTGCACAAATCACGAACATAAATGGAAGCTTACAATGAATATGCGTATCTTTCTGTTTCCTACAGTTGATTGAAGAATGATACAACGAACAGCAATAAAATTTAAAGATATACTTTGCCCGGACGGTGATGGAAACCAGCAACACATTTTTTTCGAGAAAATGCAAAAGCTTCAAAATGTCATCATTTTAATTCGACTTAAAGATTCTAAAAGCATCACATGAAGGTAAATTAAATTAAGACATCAAAGCAAATTAAATTAAAAAAAAGAAGTAACACGTTAAGGAAAGGGGCATAGGATGTGTAGCTTAATTCTGAAAGCATCACTGTTGTATGTCTATCGTATTCCAACTGAATTTATAGACTTGCCTAACATTAGAACATTTTAACAACAATTTAATATCTTCTAACACTCTAAAATGGTTATATTTCCTAGAAAAGGTTGAAAACCCACCGGTCAAACACTCAAACGTCTAAGAATTAAATGTATGGACATCCGTTAATAATCTGTAAATACTCAGTCTATTAGTTCGTACTGTTACAACTAGGAAAACTGAATCAATCATGTTTATGTGCGGCCAGATTCTTACATTCTTGAGGATTCTTAGCTCCTCCTTGAGCCCTCCACCACCGCCCTTCATACCGAGGCCATCATCTGACTCTACAAACACATAAAGAAAAACCATCACCACAAACTCAATCTCGCGTCGATTTTCAGCCTCTGGTCAAACTTTTCCTATTTATATTTAATGAACAGGCAGAGCTCCTTTTTTGTTTTTGTTTGAACGGAACAGCTCATGTTGATTGCCCGAAAGAAGAAAAGAACACTAAAACTTTGCAGAGCAACGGAAGCACAATCTTAGGCTTAGCAAGCAATCTGCTAACGATTTGGTACCTGAAGGAGGGAGCAGGAGGTGCCGGGGCCGGGGCCGGCGCTGCGACCGCAGGCGCGACAAGAAGAGCCCGGCGATGGAGAGCGTGATGGCAGCGCCCACCCTGAGGAAAAGAAGAGGCAGGTCCCTGGCGTCCCCGCTCCTGCGGCCACCGCCTCCGCCTCCGCCGCCGCCGCTACAATCCCCTGCTGCCTTGGGCATCTCCCTTCACCTTCAACTACCTTGCCAAGAACATCTGAATCCTTCCGCATCCAACCAGCAGCCCAAGCATCCCAGGATCGCCAAGAGGGTGACAACAAAAAAAATCTAATTTTTGAGAGGCAAAAATAGGATCTTCTCCGGGCTGAGAAAAGTTCAAAATGTTTTGGGTTGTACACCCAAAGATCGCTGGCAGGAATCTGTTTCTGGAGGGAGCTGGAATGGCATCAAGAAACACGAGCTGCAGCCCCCGCCAGCTATATCCCCATGGCCCGAATCAAACAGGCCAGAATTGGGGTGGTAGAGCTCCGGCTTTAGCTCGCGGCCAACCAAGAAAGCGAGACAAGTGAGCAAGAAGAAGCAAACAAAATTAGCAGCCTTCCAACTCTCTCTCTCGAACTGGGTCGGCTCGTTTGTTCCGTTTCTGTTTTTGGCTTGTTCTTGTTCCCAACTTCCCAAGGCAGGACAAATTCCGGACGCCGGAATCTCTACTTGTCCCGTGTGTGTGTTGGGAGCGCCTTTCTTTATTCGGCTAACCTCTTCCATCCTTTACGCGATGATTTGACAGATGAAGAGGTGCTAGTTCCGTGGCAAGATTTCAATCTCAACTTGCTCTTGCACTAATTGGGGGCAACCGTTGGCAGGAGGGGAGGATGGCTGGACGGGATTCAACTGATTTGATGGCTGAAACGTGGAGCGTAGTGGACTTTTGACGGATCTTTCTTCCTTTCGTCACGCCACGCGAAGCCGTGTCGTGCTGCCAACGAGGCCGCGCTCTGTTTGTTGGGGAAGTTGTTCATGTACACACGAGGAACACGACCAGGTAGTAGTATTAGAATAGCGCCGTGACCATGTTCTAACTTCCAAATCATCTCTCGAAGAATAGGATGGGAGCTGCCGACGAGGCGCATTGTGTTTGTTGGAGCGAGCGGTTGCTCATGCTGACACGAGGAGCACGATCCCAAAGGGACGGGGGTCCTCCGGTTGTCTCCTGCAAGGGCAGCGGAGTTTGGAGCCGGGCGGCGGCCCGGGTGGTGTTGATGGCGACGGCGGCCGGCTGTGGCAGTGGTGGACGGCTGGAGCCGAGCATCAGGCAGTGGCAGCGGATTCTGTGTAGGCGCGTCCGGATCTTCTCCATGTCAACGATGACACCTCTAATTGGGGTTGGTCGGATGGATTTGGGTCATATGCCCAGATCGTCCATTCGGGCGAGGTCTTTTCTTCTTCGACAGTGGGCGCCTTCAATGAGCTGACATCCTGTGCCTTTAGATCTCCTGGTTTGTGGGACTTCCGTCGGGGAGAAATCCTTCGCTCGCCTATGCCATTGCGGATGATGCAGTGACGTTCGAGGACGCCACTAACCTCCTTCGAGGGCATCATCACGATGACGGTTCCGATGAGCTCCAAGGGAAACCCTAGGTTTGGCTTGCTAAACCGGACAGTGGCGGCCTTTGGAGGCGCTGTCTTGAAGCTCAGACACACTTTGGAGAGATGAAGACTTGGTGGAGTGACAGCGTCGTGCCACCGTGTACACAGGAAGGGTCTTTCGCTCCGGGGGGAAACCCTTGATCTGGATCTTCTGGATTGGACGATGGCAATGCCTAGCGCCGTTCTCCCTCCTAAGGGTATCGTTTTGGAGCAGATATCGGTTAGAGGAGTCCAGAGGTGGAGCGGCGTGGCATATACCGTGTCCAGCTCTGGCTCTAACGTATGGCGACCATGGTCAACGCCATGGGCCCATGTCTAGAGGGGCCCATATCCTATATGTCTTCTTTACACTAGTTGATGTTCTGATTCTGAAAAATAAAGTTACAGCCGTCCGGCCCGGCCCAACGATTCGGAAGGAAAACAACGATCGAACACGCACGCAGGCCACGCAGCACTGGCACCAGCGATCGATCTCCCCGCAGTCCTAATTCCTCAATCTGTTCATCTTCGACTGGCTCGCCTCGGCTCGGGCGCCTGCCCGCCTCCGAGTGGAGAAGACGAAGAGTGGAGTGGAGATCGCCGCCGTGGACGCACGACCATGGTGGCGCCATGTCCGGCTGCCCCAAGTGATCGACGCCGGAGCCGGACGCCCTTCCCCTGCTCGTGGAGTTTTGTGATTTTGTCCTGATACGTACGAATACAATCGCCTGATGATGCAATCCATGGTCTGATAATCCGGCCGGTGCTTTCTTTCAAGGATTTAGAGAGTTTGGTGTCTTATAGGTTATTTACAAATTACAATTGATAACCACATAGACATAGCCTGACCGCAAATATTTGTGATTTCCCCGATCCACATAGACATCTCAGACTAAGAATGAGTGGTTCGATGTTAAATTTTAGTATTTTGCAATTGAAAGTAGAAAATATATGTCTATGTCGTCATATGAGCATTCAGAGCCTATGTCGTCAATGTTGCCAAGGGCCCTCCAAAATATAGAGTCGGCCCTGACCGTGTCGACGATGACGGGTCTCGACGGCGGGGCGTGGCGGGGTCTCGACGGAGGACGCGTGATGATGGACGGGCGCAGGGTGGTGGCGCCGTCTGGCATCATGGTGACGTCGATGGCTGACCTGGCAAGGATCTTCGCTTCGATCTACACTCTGAAGATGGGTTGGCGGAAGATGGTGGAGGCGACTTCTGAAGAGTGTGCACAAGGCGCTATCTCTGGAGTCATCCAGTGAGCCGGCGATGGCTGTGACCGGGGCATAAGGCCTCATTTTCTCTATCGGTTGTGCTAGTTGTGGTGTTTTTCACTGTTTGGCGGCTTCGGCTTGTATGTTCGTTCGTTGTAAGGCTCTTCGTCAGTTTATGATCAATAAATGAAAAAGCTCGTATGCATCTCTTCGATGCAAAGGCTGTGATATTTTCCAATTTCGAAAAAAGTAAACATAATGACGTTGTGATGGTAACAAAAATAATAGAATAGTTTCTTGGACCTACCTATGTCACGGTCGACCGAGAACTTTTTATGTCTCAAGTCGATCGTCTAGCACGTCGCTCTTTTCTACATCCTATGCGTGTCTGTGTCTCTCGTGGTTATGTGGGTTTCACTTTGTGTTTGGTTGTTTCGTGGTCTTCTTCTTGCTTTTTTGTTCACTTTTTGTTTCTATTGGGCTTCAAGATGATGGACGTTTGGCCTCTCCCAACTAAAAGAAATGAAAAAAAGTACATGAAAAGCTCTTCTAAAGCTAACACATGCATACTATGCTATATGCATCCGATTTTCAAAGAATTTTGTTATAAGTATGTTCAATACAGAAGATAATTGTTACGTAAGACAATACAAATTTAATCAAAATGTCGATAAAAATATATGGCCGTTTATCATAACATACATGTCACAAGAGGAACCAAAATCACTCACATATTTACAAACAAACCAATGAAAAGAGAAATTGTACAATTTGTTTGATGCAAAACAAGTGGAAGATATTAGAGCCGGATTCAATCCGCAACTCGTAATTATTATGCTCTCAAAAGGTTTTTTTGTCAACTCATACTTAATTGAGGTTGAAATTATCATTCGGGTATCGGAACACACAAAAGACAAAATAAAAAAGTTGAGTGCATGGTATATGAACACATCATCCATCATGACGCATCTCTTCATTTACACATCACCAAACACACCAAATTCAATTTGAAATTGTGAAATGTGTGGGTGCTAAACATGCAAAATGAAGGGGAGGAACAAACTCAACCGTTGTCGTGGGGTTGTCACGGCAAGTACTTCCTTTGGGAAGCTAAGTTGTGGGGCCATGGCGACTAGGAACACAGGAGCTGGTAAATCTCGACGAGGGACAAGGAGTTTACCCAGGTTCGGCCCCTCTCGATGGAGGTAAAGACCTACTTCCTGCTTGTTCTTTATTGCTAGGTGTTGATATCGATTATAAGGTTCCAATCTTGTCGTGGTGGATTGCACGACATATCCATTAGAGACGGAAAGAAGTATGGGGCAAGGCAACGATGGCGCCCGCGCGGGATTGGGTAGCAAGCACGCAAACACACGCGATGTACCCAGGTTCAGGGCCCTCGTGGTGAGGTAACACCCCTACGTCCTGCTTCTTCTTGTTTCTTATTGATTGATCACATAATCGGGCTACAAGCGATGCTCCTGGAGCTGTTTCGGGTGGCAGCCGGCTGGAGGTTGACGAAGATGCTATCTACTTCTGGTCTCTCCTCCTTCCTCTTGTTGCTTGCCCCACGCAGGAGGCTCTAGCCCGCCTTATATAGGCAGCGGGCTAGGGTTTTGGGTCACAAGGATTTTACAGGTCTGTCCCTATGACATCATCTACTTTCTGGCCGGCTAGAGCTCGTTGCCATGATTCTGCACAGGAGATGCCCGACAGGAAGTACTGTTCACCAGGAGCGGTTATGCGGGGCTGGCCCACTGGTACGGAATGGTCGGTTGGTACGTCCGGCTTCAGCCCAGCCGGACGCCTGCGACCGGGTAGACGCAGGCGGCTTGATTCAGCCGGCTGGTTCCAGTCGGCGTTGTGTAGCCGGTACCGTTCAGCCGGCCCGTGGAGTTTGAAGGAGTGAGCCTCTTTGGGGTATCCGGGGTTCATCTCCCCGACACTAGCCCCCGAGATCGTGGAGTCTTGCTAGCTTGCTGGGAAGACTTTGCGATCTTCCCCTTGGTCTTGGCTGTCGTGGTCGTAATGTCGAGGTTGGAGGTTGGGCCGGCCGAAATTGGAGCCGGGTGCAGCTGAAGCCGGGTGAAGTTGAAACTTGTGTGCGGGGAAAGCTCCGCGGGCACCCCTGCTCTTGGTGGCATACTGTTGAAGTTGACGATGATTCGCTCGGCTGTGTGGTGCCGGAACTGAAGTCCTTGGCGGCCTAGCGTGGCCGACTTGAGGGCTCGGGTCATGGCTTACGTCAGCCACGTCCCCACGTCCCGTCCGCCTGGAGGCTCTCCCCGGGAATCGAGGAAGAACGCATCGGCTTCGTCGCTGGGATCTTCTGCGGCAACCGCTCGTTAGTGGGATCTTTTACGGGCGGTTCGGCGTAACTGCACGCCACGCGTCGTGCGGAGGCACGTCTCCGCCCATGGCTCCTTGCTCGTAAAAGGGGAAGTGGGGAACGGTTCAGGCTATCGCTCCCCATTCTCCTGCCTGCGCTCTAGCTCCAGTCTTCTCCGTGATTACTTCCTTCTTTCGCATTCTCCCAACGCTTTCTTCTTCCTCGCCGGCGGCGCCTCCTCTCCGACGGGGAATCGAACCTCAATGGCGAGCACTGGAGCCTGGATGGGGTCCAACGTCGACAGTGCGGAGCTCAAGAAGCTCCGCGACGGGATGCTCATCGGCCGCAAGGAGGATGTCGGGATCCGTGTTCCCGACGACGAGGAGATTTCGCCGGTCGTGGCGGCGAACGAGTCCGTGGTGTTCTCCTCGCACCTGGCGAGGGGATTGGCGCTGCCGGTTAGCCCCTTCCTCCGGCAGTTCCTCGACTTTTACGGTCTGCAGCTCCACCACTTGGGGGCGAACAGCATTACGCTGCTCTCTTGCTTCGTCACCCTCTGTGAGGCGTACCTTGGCCTCTGGCCCTGCATGGAGCTGTTTGGGTTGTTCTTCTTCCTCCGCGCCCAGACTTGCGACAAGAAGTTGCGAGAGTGCGGATGCGTCTCCGTGTCCACGAAGAATGTCCTCTTTCCCAAGGTTCATCTGCTCGAATCCGTGAAGAAGTGGCAGAGCAGCTACTTTTATGTTCGGAACCTCACGGCGGAGGACCGGATTGGGCTTCCCCGGTTCAAGAACCAACTGCCCGCAGACAAGTCCTGGAACCGGAAGGCGCCCGTTGATGAGGGTCTGGAGGCGGCCGTGACGGCTCGGGTGAAGGACCTGATCGCAGGCGGCCTGACCTCCAGGGACTTGACGCTGGCCTGGCTGGCTAGGCGGGTGTACCCGCTGTAGGCTCGGGCGCACAAGATGTGCTTCTACTCGGGTCTCCGGGATCCCACCCGGGCTTGCACGGAGGCCCTGGAGTTGAGCGAGTTGCGGCGCTGGGCCGGCCAGGTGATCACCGACGGGATCGCGCGGAAGTGGCAGTTCGGCGTGGAGCCGTTTTCTCGCGCGCGGCGCGCTCCGGTGGTTAGTTCCTCGTGCCTTTTCTTGTCTTGCGTTCCTTCGAGCCGGCTGAGCACTTATCCGGCCGGCATGTCTTTGCAGATTTGCGATCTCCAGAGGGCCGAAGACCTTGACGTCGTCTTCGAGGCGGACCGGCCCGGTCCTCCCCCGGAGGAGCAAGCGGCCTCTGGCGAGGAGAGTGCCTCTGATGGAGAGGCGGACAGTGAAGAGACCGCCTCGGATGCCGAGGCGGGTGACAATTCCCCCATTGCATCTGACGCGGGGAAGCGGCCGGTTAGGCATGATGACTCCACGGAGTCGTCTGATGGCGCTGATAGCGCCGGCGTCGAGGACGATGATGATAGCGGTCGCGTTGTGGCGAGCCCCGCTGCGGCCGACTCCGACTCTGACTGGGCCACCCGCGGGGGTCCGGACTTGGAGCGCGGCAAGGCGGCGCCAGCTCTGGCTTCCCGTGGTAAGTCTCCCGCGCCCGAATTTGCCGAACAAAACAGCGGCGGGGGCGCGCGGGTATTTGTCGATCTCTCCAGTAGCTCTGAACCGGACTCTGAGGGTTCTTCTTCTGTGCCAGCCTCCAAGCCGGGCGTGTCCAGCCGTAGAACAAAGGAGCTGGAGGCGAGCGTCCGGAAGGCTCGGTCGTTGCCCTCCCCCCAGATCGCAAAGGAGAGGCGGTCGAAGGCGGCCAACGACTCAGACGCAGGCGAGAGCGTCCGCCAGCAAGGCGGGTCGTTCATGAAGCGGGGTGTACTCCCCGCAAAGAAGCTTTCTTCAGTGTTCAGCCGGCTAACCACAGCCGGCTTGACACCCGCTGGGAAGTCGACAGCGGAGAAGAAGGTTGATGCTATCGTCGAGGAAGCCATAGCTAAGATCGCAGCGAAGCAGAAGGAGGAGGAAGCGGCGAGGCCGGAAGCTCTTGCTGGTCGGACCAGCGCCCAAGTGGTTAATCCTACTCTTGCCGTTGATCCTGATTACGACTTGAGTGTTGAGGATATGGAAAAGGCTATTTCTGCGGAACTGGCGCAGGCGGATTTGATCCGACAGGCGATGGACGCCAAGATGACTGTGGCGCAGCTGGTGGCTTCAAGGGAGGCCGAGGCGAAGGTGGGAGCGGACGCGGACGCCGGGAAGACCGCGGAGGCTGGCGCCGAGGTCGGAACGACGCCGGCTTCCGTAGAGCGGCCGGCTAATGACCTTGTCGTTCCTACGAAGGGTGGAGAGGGCGCCCTCTGGTGGCATGAAGCGCCTGCCCGACGATGCGCCGGCTCCTCCGCCAAAGCGCTTGAAGAGGAGGAAGCCCGTGGAATTGGGCTCACGCGATGGGTAAGCCTTCGCCTTGAGGCGAAAATCTTGTAGTCTGCACTCCTTGGGGTGATGCCTTCTTCGTCTTGCAGGGTGCCACTCCCGACCGCGGTGGCGGCAACCAGCATGGTGGCGAAGCCGGCCTCGGGGCCTGCTCCCGAGGCCCCCATGATGCAAGCGGCTGGTCCGCCTCCAGAGGCGGTGATAGCGAAGGCGGACGTGGAGCCGGATAGCCGGGTGCCGGCCGACGCAACTCCTCTCGTGGTCGACTTCGACCCTCCGGTTTCTGGCGGTGATGCCGAGGCGACGGCGGACGTTTTCGTGACAGTTCCACGGCCCGGTGCCGGCGCCGGAACCCTCGCCTTCCCCACTCCTTCCTCGTCCGTGGTCGAGACGGCCAAGGACAAGGCCATAGAAGGGGCGACGGCTTTGCTCCCTGGCCCTCGTCAATCAACTCTGGTGTGCTCTCCTCCATATTCCGGGCCAGTGCTAGCTCAGCCCGACGCATCGGGGAAGTTCCCCCTTGCTGTACTGGTGGAGCAAAAGGGTTAGGAGAACCTGGCCAACATCGCGTTGCTCCGTTCCATGATAGAGTACGGCTTCGCCGAGGCGGCTTCGCCGAGGCAGCTAAGGAGACGACGATGCTCAAGCGTGAGCTTGAGGCGGCCAAAGGTTCGGCTTCCCTTCTCGGTCGCATTTCCCGTCTTGGTGCCTTGTATTTTTCTTTTGCGGCTTAATTTGATGATGACCCGGCCTCTTCAGGCGACACCACCTCCCGCGGAGGCCTGGAGAGACAGCTGAAGAAGAAGGATGCTGACCTGGCACTGGCCAAGGCCGACCTCCAGACGGTAGAGATGGTGTCGGAGGAGCGCCGCCTGGAGGTCGTCCGGCTGGGCAAGGAGGCGAAGAAACTGTAGGAAGCTGAGCAGCGGAGGCACGGCGAGGTCGAGTCTCTCTGGAAGAATGCGGATGAACTGAGGAGCCAGCTGAAGGAGTCCATCGACACCAACGACTAGATCGTCCAGGCGGCCAAGGCGCGTGAACTCGAGCATGAGCAACTGGTGGGCGGCCTGATTAGGGAGGTTGAGCGCGTAAACGAGCTTATCCTTGGTAAGTGAGGTCTCTTTCTCTTTGATTTCTTGCTTGGGGTCTTCTACTCGGTCTCACCGGCTTGAAATGCAGGCTTTTATCCCGAGGTGGATGCGCAGATCCAGAAAGACGCTGCCTCGACGCACTCACGGCCGGAGTCTTCTGGTGCCGCCGCCGGGTCTGCGCCGACCGCCTCCTCCCGTCTTCTCCGATTTGGCCAAGAGTTCAGACGGCTGAAGGGAGCGGCCGACGGCGTTCTCGAGAACTTATGGCCGGATGCTCCCTTGCCAACCGCTCTCCACGACCTGTCCGTCCGGCTTGAAGGGGCTCCAGCCGGCATCGACGAACAGGTGGAGATGGCGGCGCGTGGAGGCACCGACATGGCGTTGGCCTTGGCCAAGTGTGCAGATGAGTATGCTGGTGGGTGGCTTCCGCACAGGAACGTCCCTTGCGAGTCTGCGTCCGGAGATCCAGATGGCCTGAAGGCGAATTGCCGAGGCGGTGGACTTGACGCAGTTGGTGTCTGCCGAGCCATCCACGACGGCACGGTCGACTAAAGACGCTGGAGCCAGCAGCGCTGCCGCCGCCACCGATGCTACTGCTCCTTGATTTGCTTTCTCCCTCTGGAATGCCGGGTGTATGTGTAGAACTTGCTGTTTTGAATTGACGACTAATTTGATCTGCTGCTTGTTGTAATATTGATCTGTTTCTCTGCTATTAATTACTACCTTCGTGCTAAGATTTGTATCCCTCTTGGTGATGATGATCACCATGTCTAGCCCCCGAATTTTGC
Source organism: Puccinellia tenuiflora (assembly GCA_012064385.1). Classification (NCBI taxonomy): domain Eukaryota; kingdom Viridiplantae; phylum Streptophyta; class Magnoliopsida; order Poales; family Poaceae; genus Puccinellia; species Puccinellia tenuiflora. The sequence goes on along the minus strand of QRDG01002000.1, from coordinate 19,215 downwards.
GCCGGCTTGAGCATCGAGCCGGGTCGAAATTTCATGTCTCTTACTCATCTTGTACTTTGTCTTTCTTTCCGTCGTCTTGGTGACGTGCAGCCCCCGAGTCTCTGACTTGGGGTGTGGTAGTTGATCGTCCGGGTGTGTGCGAGGCCGGCTGGCTGACGGCGTGGCAGCCCCCGAGTCCGTGACTCGGGGTGTTGTAGGTGTACGTCCGGGTCTGCGGAGCCGGCTTGCCGACTGCGCAGCCCCCGGGATTTTGCGGCTGACGGCGTGGCAGCCCCCAGTCCTTGACTCGGGGTGTGTAGATTTGCGTCCGGGTCTGCGGAGCCGGCCTGCCGGCTGGCGCAGCCCCCGGGAATTTTCTGCCGGCTGACGGCGTGGCAGCCCCCGAGTCCTTGACTCAGGGTGATGTAGATTTGCGTCCGGGTCTGCGGAGCCGGCCTGCCGGCTGGCGCAGCCCCCGGGAATTTTCTGCCAGCTCACGCATGGCAGCCCCCGAGTCCTTGACTCGGGGTGATGTAGATGTGCGTCCGGGTCTGCGGAGCTGGCTTGCCGGCTGCGCAGCCCCGGGTATTTTCTGCCGGCTGACGGCGTTGCAGCCCCCAAGTCCTTGACTCGGGGTGATGTAGATTTGCGTCCGGATCAGCAGAGCCGGCCTGCCGGCTGGCGCAGCCCCCGGGTATTTTCTGCCGGCTGACGGCGTTGCAGCCCCCGAGTCCTTGACTCGGGGTGATGTAGATTTGCGTCCGGGTCTGTGGAGCCGGCCTGCCGGCTGGTGCAGCCCCCGGGAATTTTCTGCCGGCTGACGGCGTGGCAGCCCCCGAGTCCTTGACTCGGGGTGATGTAGATGTGCATCCGGGTCTGCAGAGCTGGCTTGCCGGCTGCGCAGCCCCGGGTATTTTCTGCGGGCTGACGGCGTTGCAGCCCCCGAGTCCGTGACTCGGGGTGTTGTAGATTTGCGTCCGGGTCTGCGGAGCCGGCCTGCCGGCTGGCGCAGCCCCCGGGAATTTTCTTTGCCGCCTTGATCCCGCGCTGTGCCTTTTGCCTCCTCGGCTTCGCCGTCTTTTGTGTCAGTGGCCACGTGTCGCCTGGAGACGGGACGTTGACGGTTGAGCTACCGTCGGGTCCCCTTATAAATAGTGGTGTGGGTGCGTTCTCCTTGCTTCATCTTCTCTTTCGTTTTGCTCCCCCTCATCCAAGTATGGCGCCGAAGAAAGAGATCGGGGCGGAGTCTCCCGTTGTGGCTAAGCGCGGTCGCGGTCGTCCGCCGAAGAAGGACGCCGGGGAGTCCTCCGCCGCGGCGGCCAAGCGCGGCAGGGGCCGGCCGCCCAAGCTTGGCCACGGCGGTGGTGGAGGTGCCGCTGTTACGGTGGCTAGAGGAAAACGGAGCCCCTCTCCCGCTCGCTCGAAGTCTCCTACAGGTGTCTATTGGGACGAGTTCCCCATTTCGGAGTTCCTCCTGACGCTGTACGAGCCCATCCAGCGTATCTAGTGGCTCCCTCGGGCTGTCGCTGATGCGCTGGAGGGGGAAGGCCCCTTCATATTTCTTCTTCATCGGGTTGGAGCCCGTCAAGGGCCTTGGGAGGTGCATCCTCGCGTCGTCGTCAGCCAGGAAGGTGGGAAGGTTCGCCGGCGGGCTGAGTTCTTGTCCGGCTGGAAAGCTTTCGCCAGGTTCTTCCGCCTGGAGCCTCCCTTTATCCTCCACTTCCAGCTGAAGCGCCAGACTGGGGTCCTCTACATCAAGGTCTTCGATGGCTCTCTGTGCCTCAAGGAGTGGGAGGAGAGCGATGACGATATGACTCCGCCTCCCGCTTAGCTTTTTAGGTTATCTTTTAGCCGGCTCGGCCTGTAGGCGAGGTTGTCCGCCTGTGGACTTCCTCCTTTTGCTTATGTAATCTGCCCCCGGCTGAGAGCCTTTCTTTATGACATTGAATGGCACCTGCTTTTGTTCACACCTTTGTGTGCTGTTTACCGGCTTGACCTTTTACATATCGTCTGGGTTGAGGTCTTCATAGCCGGGAGGCGGCATTTTTGTGCGGGAAACGAAATGACGAAGTGGTTAGCTCACTCTTTCGATTATGGAGAATATTTTTACTTTGCTTAGATCAATTTTACACTCGCCTGTAGCCTTTCCCGCTGCCATTCGTGTGCACTTCACCGTCTAGCGGGATCATGCACACTACTTCAACGTTAGGATCCGGTTTGTTGGGCCAGAGTTTTCTCAGCCGGCAACGTTTTATGTTTCTTACGTCTTTCACATACAGTCAGCCTCCAGCTTATTCTCTTGCCGGCCTTAACCGGATCCGAAGAGTTAGCCGTTTAGCGTTGTGTAGTTAATCGTCCGTAATAGGAGAAGTAGTTGCCGACTGCCGGCTTGGCCGAGTTTACAGAACAACATTTTTTCAGCCGGCATCACTTTTCTTTATGTGTTTTTCACGTTGTTGGCCCCCTCCAGCTTGTTCTCTTGCCGGCCTTAACCGGATTAGAAGAGTTAGCCGTTTAGGGGTTAGTCACGCTACACGGCCGCTAAAGGCAAGCTTGCCGGCTGCCGGAGCAACCAGAAAGGAAATGCAGAGAAGAATTGCGAAAAAATTGCTCATGTGCTCATCATTCTCATTTCTTTATTGATAGCATGGATGATACATACGGTTCTTTCTCATGTGTAGAATTGACGCAAGAGTGACGCGTTCCATGGACTTTCCGTTTCATCGCCTTCCTTGTCCATCGTGTCCTTCTTGTGCTCACGGGCGTCGATCAAGTAGTAGGCATCATTGATGAGCGCCTTGCTTACGATGAACGGTCCCTCCCAGGGTGATGAAAGCTTGTGCATGTTCTTTGTGTCTTGGATTAGTCGTAGCACGAGGTCGCCTTCGCGGAAGCGGACAGGCCTGACCTGCCGGCTGTGGTAGTTGCGTAGTTGCTGCTGGTACATTGCCGACCTTGACTCGGCAAGCTGGCGCGCTTCCTCGAGCAGGTCCATCCCGTCTTCATAGGCTTGCTTAGCTTGTGCTTCCGTGAACAAAACGATTCGAGGCGCGTCGTACTCGATGTCAGTTGGCATGACGGCTTCAGCTCCATGGACGAGGAAGAAGGGGGTGAAGCCGGTTGAGCGGTTTGGGGTTGTCCTTAGGCTCCAGAGGACGGAAGGTAGTTCTTCTTCCCACGCGCCGGCTGCCCGCTCGAGTGGTTCGAGCAACCGAGGCTTGATGCCGGATAGGATGAGGTCGTTTGCTCGCTCGACCTGCCCGTTTGACTGCGGGTGTGCGACGGAGGCCACGTCGAGCCGGATGCCGGTCCTGCCGCAAAACTTCGCGAATTCTCCCTTGACGAAGTTCGACCCATTGTCCGTGATGATGCTGTTGGGGTAGCCAAAGCGGTAAATGATGCTCTTGAAGAACTTGACGGCTGTTGGTCCATCCAGCTTCTTGATCGGCTTGGCTTCAATCCATTTCGTGAACTTGTCGACGGCTACCAGCAGGTGTGTCATGCCTCCACTGGATCTCCTCAGCGGGCCAACCATGTCTAGTCCCCAGACGGCAAACGGCCAGGTGATAGGAATCGTCTTGAGCGCTGAAGCCGGCGTGTGCTTCTGCGTTGCGAATCGTTGACAACCATTGCAGAGCCGGACCAGCTGGTTTGCGTCCGCCAGCGCAGTCGGCCAGTAGAAGCCGTGCCTGAACGCCTTGGCCACAATTGCTCTTGATGACGCGTGGTGGCCGCACTCGCCTTGATGAATTTCCTTGAGGATCTTGATTCCTTCTTCTTGGCTCACACAGCGCTGGAATATCCCAGAGACGCTGCGCTTGTACAACTTGTTGTTGATGATGGTGTAAGCACTTGCTCGTCGTTTGATTTGCCTGGCAATGAGCTCATCCGCCGGGAGTTCGTCGTTAGCGAGGTAGGCGAGGAAGGGTTGGGTCCATGGCGGAGCCTCTTCGATGAGGAGGACCTCGACGGCTTCCGGCTTGCCTGGAGCCGGCCCGGCCGGCTCCGCATCCGGCGGCATCCGGATGGAGTCGGAGCCTTGACATGGCGTGATGGATGGCCTGTACAACTTCTCAAGGGCAACGCCGGGTGGGATTTCCTCGCGAAGAGAGCCAATGTTCGCCAAGGTGTCAGCTGCTTCGTTGTTGGAGCGGTGGATGTGGTGGAATTCACATCCGTCGAAGCATCCCGCGAGTTGCTGGACGAAGAAGCGGTAGGCGGCCATGTTGGGGTCCTTGGCGTCCCAATGACCGGTGGTTTGCTGGACCACCAAGTCGGAGTCGCCGTAGCAGAGGATCCGCTTGATGTTCATAGCCTTGGCGAGCTTGAGGCCGTGCGCGAGAGCTTCGTATTCGGCTACGTTGTTGGATGCCGTGAAGTGGATTTGTAGCACGTATTCGAGCCGGCCCCCTTTGGGTGAGGTGAGGACGACTCCGGCGCCGAGTCCCCAGTATCTTTTGGAACCATCGAAGTGCATGAGCCAGTGCTCGCCGGAGTCGGGTGGTGGTGGTACGTGGTCCGTCTCCGTCCAGTCGGCTAGAAAGTCAGCCAACTCTGTGACTTGATCGCCGTTCTCTTGTCATATTCAACTCCGTAGCACCGTCAGGTTAATCGCCCATTTCGCCACTCTGCCGGTTGCGTCCTTGTTGCCTATGATCTCGGCAAGCGGAGCATCACTTATCACCTTGATCGGATGCTCTTGGAAGTAATGCTTCAGCTTCTTCGTTGCCATGTACACGCCGTATACGAGCTTCTGGTAGTGCGGGTAGTTTTGCTTCGACTGCGAGAGCACTTCGCTGAGGTAGTATACTGGCCGTTGAACCGGCCGCTGCTTGCCGGCTTCCTCTCGTTCCACCACCAGGACGATGCTGACGACTCGGTTGGAGGCGGCGATGTACATGAGCATGGGCTCCTTCGGAGCCGGAGGCGCTAAGACCGGGGTGGTGGTCATCGCGCGTTTGAGTTCCTTGAAGGCGACGTCGGCCGCGTCGCTCCAGACGAACTTGTCCGTCTTCTTCAGCAAGTGGTAGAGCGGGAGAGCCTTTTCTCCGAGCCGGCTGATGAATCGGCTGAGGGATGCCAGGCAGCCGGTGAACTTTTGGATGTCCTTGACGCTTCTTGGCTGTCGCATGTTGTCGATGGCAGCGATTTTCTCCGGGTTGGCCTCGATTCCTCGTGCTGACACAAGGTAGCCGAGTAGCTGTCCGGCTGGAACGCCGAACACGCATTTCTCCGGGTTGAGCTTCATCTGGAAGCGGCGCAGGTTGTCGAAGGTTTCCTTGAGGTCGGCGAGCAGAGTGTGCTTCTCCTTGGTCTTGATGACGACGTCGTCGATGTAAGCGTGCGCGTTACGACCGATCTGGTCGTGCAAGCATTTCTGCATGCAGCGCTGGTATGTTGCCCCTGCGTTCTTCAAGCCGAACGGCATGGTGGTGTAGCAGTATGGGCCGTAGGGGGTGATGAAGGCGGTCTTGAGCTGCTCATCCGGGTTTAGCGGAATTTGGTGGTAGCCGGAGTAGGCGTCGAGGAGGGAGAGGAGGTCGCAGCCGGCTGTGGAGTCGATCACCTGGTCGATGCGCGGCAATGCGAAGGGGTCTTTGGGGCAGGCCTTGTTGAGGTGAGTGTAATCAATACACATCCGCCACCGCTTGTTCTTCTTTTCCACCATCACTGGATTGGCTAGCCATTCTGTGTGTTGCACTTCCTTAATGAATCCGGCCGCGAGCAGCCGGGCTATCTCTTCTCCTATTAACTGTCTTCTTCCTTCCGCGAAGCGACGTAGAGACTGTTTCACCGGCTTGGCATCCGGCTGGACGTGTAGAGAGTGCTCGGCGAGTTCCCTCGGTACACCAGGCATGTCCTTGGGGGACCACGCGAAGATGTCCCGGTTCTCACGGAGGAACTCGACGAGCGCGCTTTCCTATTTGGGGTCTAGGCTCGCCCCCACGGCGACGAACTTGGACTTGTCGCTGTCGTCGAAGTAGATCTTCTTAGTATCTCGCGCCGCCTGGAAGCTCGACTCGCCAGCCGGCTTGGCCGACTCCGGAATCTCCAGCTTCTCTTCGCTGGCCTTGCGCTTGAATTGTCGCATTTCCTCATTGTAGACCATGGTCTCGGCCACCTTTGCGCTATCGGTGGCGCAGGCGATGGAGCGCTTGTAGTCTCCGGAGACGGTGATGATTCCGCGCGGGCCTGGCAGCTTCATCTTGAGGTAGGCGTAGTGCGGTACCGCCATGAACTTGGCGAGCGCCGGCCGCCCAAGTATGGCGTGGTAGGCGCTGGAGTGGTCGACCACCTCGAAGGAGATGGTCTCGCGGCGGTGGTTGCTCTTGTCGCCGAACAGGACGTCAAGCCGGATGAGCCCCATGGATGAGCCGGCTCGCCCCGGCACGATGCCGTGGAAGAACGTCCGGCTGGGGGTCAAGCTGGACTCGGAGACGCCTAGTTTTTCCAGCGTGTCGCGGTAGAGGATGTTGATGCTACTGTCTCCGTCGATGAGGATGCGTGAGAAGGTGTAGGCGCGCTTGGGGGAGATGATCATGGGCTCCAGGACTAGAGCATAGCCGCCTGGATTGGGCATCAGCTCCTTGTGGTCGCTGCGATCCCACGTGATCGGCTCTTGCGACCAGTTGAGGTATTGGGGGATAGGTGGAACCACAACATTCACCTCCTTGAACCGCTCGCGCCGGCTTCGCTTGTCGTCGCGCTCGCTGACGAACACGATGTAGGCGGCATCCGGATTCTGGTAGCCGTCTGGACCCCTTGGTGGCGGAGATGGAAGGCGTTCCCTCCTTTGCTCTTCGCGTTGGCGATCATCACGATTCCTGTCTTCGCGCCGCCTGTCGTCACGCCTTCGATCATCCCGTCCGGCTTCATCCAGAGGCGGAGGCGGATTTCTCCATTCATACGGTGGCAGCCTTGGGCGGCCAAGGTTGCATTGCCTGACGGTGTGGTTCGCTGGCCGGTCGCCGTGGTTCCGGCACGGCTGATCGAGCAAAAACTCGTAGCTGTTCCTTGCCCTTGTTCGACACATGTCGCTGCTCGTCCTCAAGCGGCGATTGTCGAAGCCTCGTACTGGCCTTCCCTCGGTGGTGGCGACGACCTTGGACTCGACGCGGTCGTCCATGGACTTGCGCTTGCCGGATGTGTCAGAGTCGCGACGGGCCAATCTTCCTCCCTCCTGGGTCTCTGTCCGGCTGCGGCGTGCAGCCGGCTCCGCCGTGATGATTCTTCCGGCTTCGTCAAGTCGGATCGGGTTGGTCATGCCCGCGTCGGCGGTGGCATACTCGTCGGCGATTGCCATGAGATCCGCCATGGTTTTCGGGCTTTTCCTCAGGAGCCGGTGCTTGAGTAGGGTCTGATCCCGGCAGCCTTGAACGAAGTACTGGACGGCTTGGAGCTCGAGGATCCCCTCGCAGGAGTTGCGCAAGCTAGTCCACCGGGTGAGGTAAGCACGGTCCAACTCGCCATCTTTCTGCTTGCACAGCGCGAGCATTTGCGCATTGCCGGGGCGCAAGTAGGTGCCGGTGAAGTTGCGGTTGAACACTTCCTCGAAGTCCAGCCATCTGTTGATGCTTTCAGCCGGAAGGCTGTTCAACCAGGTCCGAGCCGATCCCTGGAGCATGAGTGGCACGTAGCGTACTGCCACCCGCTTGTTGCCGCCTGCGATGTTGACCGCCGTGACGTAGTCGGCGAGCCAGTCCTCCGGCTTCGCGGTGCTATTGTACTTGGGTGTGTCCCTTGGGAGGGTGAATCCCCTCGGGACTGCTCGGTCCGGATGTGGGGTCCGAAGCAGCGATGCGCGGCGAACGTCTTCCTATTCAATGATGCTTGACGCCTTGAGTGCGTCGATGCGGATGCGAGCATCGTGGCTCGTTTCGGGCCCCAATGGTCCCAGGCGCTCCTCTATGGTGACCTTGTGTCCGATTCGCTCCTTGACGCTGCGGCCAGCTCGCGGTCCATTCCGGTTGCCGTTTTCACGCCGCCCAGCCAGATCGCGGCCGTGATCATGAGGATGCGAACTCGCGCTCCCTTCGCGATGAGGTCGTGGTTACTTGTCCTTCGCCCGGCCGCGGCTCGTGGATGACGCCTCGGCGCCCTGCTTGGACTTGTCGCCTGCATCGTAGCCTGGAGGCGGATCATGATGCTCCCGGCTCGCGGTTGCCTCAGTTTCGCGTTGCTGCCGGTTAGCTGTGGCGATGAGCTCCTGGACTCGGCGCGCTTGTTGACGTAGATCCTCGCCTTGGAGATAGAGTAGTTCTGCTGCTGCCGCCTCCGCAACCTTCATGTTTTGCACCGGGTTGCTGTACTCGGGCAAGACGATGTCCGAATGCTTGTGCGGCTGGCCAGCACGGTTCAGGGCACCGCCGAGATCCCCTCCTTTGCGCCTGACTTCATTCAGTTTCTCCGTGTTGCCTCTTGCCGGCTCGAAACCGTGGACGGTGTTGTACTCGCGCATCGTGGCGTTGAGTCGGCGCTGTGTCGACGCGAGATGAAGGGCCTTGTCGTACATCTGCTGACGCATCCTCTCGAGCTCAGCTGCCGCCTTGGCTGGATCCGCACCCGGCGCGATGGGGGTGCTCAGCAGCTCGAAGTCAGCCTCGAGGTTGCGCTGGAGGCGAGAGGATTCTCCAGCTTCGTGAACAATTGTGGCGACGTCGCCTCCTGCCGCCACGTGCTCGACCATGTGCACCTCGGCGTAGACGTTGAGCTTGGCGTCGTCGCAGTCCGCGTCGCCGGAGTTGAGGTAGCTGAAGGAGTTGTCGTCGCAGACGCTGGAGTCGAAGATCGAAGGAGCCAAGCACGAGTAGACCTCCTCCGGGTACTCCTTGGCGGCGACGGCAACGTAGACGTGGAAATCGCCAAGGGTGACGACGCTGCCTCCGCTGGTGAAGCCCACGTCGGCGAAGCTCCTGGTGTTGTCGAGGACGCACCCGATGGAGCCGATGGAGAGCACGAGGTCGGAGACGACCCGCCGATCATCTACGGTCCGGGATCCCACGCAGAACGTGACTCCGCTCGTCGCTTGCCCCACGGTGGGCGCCAAATGTCGTGGTGGGTTGCACGGCATATCCATCAGAGATGGAAAGAAGTATGGGGCAAGGCAACGATGGCGCCCGCGCGGGATTGGGTAGCAAGCACGCAAACACACGTGATGTACCCAGGTTCAGGGCCCTCGTGGTGAGGTAACACCCCTACGTCCTGCTTCTTCTTGTTTCTTATTGATTGATCACAGAATCGGGCTACAAGCGATGCTCCTGGAGCTGTTTCGGGTGGCAGCCGGCTGGAAGTCCTAGCCGGCTGGAGGTTGACGAAGATGCTATCTACTTCTGGTCTCTCCTTCCTCTTGTTGCCTGCTTCACGCAGGAGGCTCTAGCGAGCCTTATATAGGCAGCGGGCTAGGGTTTTGGGTCACAAGGATTTTATAGGTCTGTCCCTATGACATAATCTACTTTCTGGCCGGCTAGAGCTCGTTGCCATGATTCTGCATAGGAGATGCCCGACAGGAAGTACTGTTCACCAGGAGGTGTTATGCGGGGCTGGCCCACTGGTACGTAATGGTCGGTTGGTACGTCCGGCTTCAGCCCAGCCGGACGCCTGCGACCGGGTAGACGCAGGCGGCTTGATTCAGCCGTCTGGTTTTAGTCGGCGTTGTGTAGCCGGCACCGTTCAGCCGGCCCGTGGAGTTTGAAGGAGTGAGCCTCTTTGGGGTATCCGGGGTTCATCTCCCCGACAGATCTCGCTTGACTCGAGACTCGGCGACTACGGGACTTGAGGGCTTGTGAGACTTGTCTGAGCTTATCGATCTAAGGTCCAGGAATCCCCTTATAAACGCGGCCGGGTCCCTGGACTTACAAACTATGTCGAGTTACAACTGAACACGGAGTCCTACTCTAGGTCCTTGCCTTCCAAGTTGGTACTCCGGGTTGTATTGAGACTCCGGTCTTTGCCGTGTTCTTTTCCTTCTGCTAACTTGTGGTGAGCTTGCCGGCCTGTACCTTGCCCAGCCCATGTTGCTTGAAGTGTAACCCGGCTTGGGCCTTCTTGGTCTTGGCGGGTCCACTTTCCGGCTCCATGGGCCTACCTGGAAAGTATCCCCCCATCAGTAGCCCCCGAATTTATCTTGGGCGCAGCCCTGGCGTATTCGTCCGACTCCTTTCCTCCGACTTCTTCATTAGAGTTGATAATCCGGAAGTCGCCTGCTGCTAGCTCCGAGATGAATTCCTGCATATAAACAATGAACTTGTTGGAACGATTCACCCCTCTTCCCTTTCTCAAGTCCGCCCCACTCGACCTCCACTCTCTGGTTGGCCGGGTTGCTGTAACTTTTAACGAGTTTGGCTGAGAGGGAGAACTCCTTTATTTCATGCTACCAAGGACCCGTCCTTAAAACGAGTCGGCCTTTCTGAATTATATTATATCATTTTCATTTATGCATGTGTCATCTGTTGACCGTGGTCTTTTTTACGCCTCGGGCTCGCTGCATCTTTGACCAACGATACTGTCGCGATCCACCCAATATTTTCGCGATTTTATCGTGACAGGCGGCGCCGTTATTCTCTAGGGTTTCCCTTATCCCCTTATAAGTATTAAAGTAGGGGGACCAGATCTCATTTGTCCCCTCCACTTCCACTTCGTCCTCTTTCTCTGTCTTTCCTCATACGCATGTGGCCACACCCAAGCACGCACGCATCTCTCTCCTCGCTCTGACATGGCTCCCAAGCTGACCAAGAAGAAAGGCAAGGCCGGGAAGGCTTCCCTTGACAATGTGGTAGAGATTGCCACTGCTGCCGCCGCTGCTTCTACCGTGCCCGCCCCTCGGTGCACCATCTCTGCCAACTAGGGCAGATCTATTTTGTCCCAAGAAACCCTCGAAGAGTATGAACAATCTGGGCTTATCTCCTCTAGCATCGGGTGGCGCGCCGCCGGCGAGGAGGTCGAGCCCACTCCAGCCACCAGGGAAGTCGTCGTCTTTGTATAGCACCTCTTCCGTGGCTTCTCTCCCCCGGGTAACTTGTTCTTCCGCCATCTTCTTGCACATTACAAGCTGCATATCCATGATCTCGCCCTCAATTCTATTCTCAACCTTTCCAATTTCGTCACCCTCTATGAAGATTACCTCCAAATCAAGACAGATTTAGATCTTTGTCTTGAACTCTTTTACTGCAATCCGCAACCTGAAACCTCTGGCGGTCCTCTGCTTCAATGCGGAGCTGTTGCTCTGCAACGACGTCAAGGTTCTCCTTTCCCCAAGCCTCTTTTCCTTAGCAATGTCAAGAACTTGCAAAAATCTTATTTCTACTGCAAGGACACATCTCCTGAGAATGAGCCTCGCCTCCCCAACTTCTCCCCTGACCGCCTGATGGTGACTCCTGTCATGAAGGCAAAGTGTTCGGAAGAAGCTCGCCCCAAGGTTGAAGCCTTGATGGGCTGACTCCGTGCCCTCGTAGCGCATGGGCTTGTGGGTATGGACCTAGTGCTATGCTGGACTACCAGGAGAATCTAGCCTCTCAGCCCCAGGACTTGACTGATTGTCGAGTACTCCCGGTGTGTTACTGACAACCTCCGGATGACTGAAAAGCAAGCCAGCAAAACTGAAATCAACCGCTTGGTAAAGAAGTTGACTGGCAGAATGATCAAGGACCAAGAGGACTTTGGTCTTTCAACTTTTTGTGTTACAACTCCTCCACCAGCGGTAAGTCTCATTCTGTTTGTAATCTTAACTCACTTTGGTGTCACCTCAACTTCTTCTTATCTCACTATCTCTTTCTGAACTCTGCACAGTTGGATGCCGACTGGTGGAAAGCGACCCCCGACTCTGAGGGAGCCGACGAGGAAGAAGTTCCCGTCGAAATTGAGCAGACAGCTGGAGCTGATGGCAATGACGACGTTAATGAAGAGAACCAGGAGTCTTCACCTAAAGCTCCTGTGGTCACTGGTAAGGGTCCTTCCAATTCGGACCCGCCCGATGCTGCGACGACTTCTTCTGGGGAGTCGTCAAGTGACAAGGACCCGGCCCCGACTCCTCCAAAGAACACCAGGAAGAGGGGCTGGACCGGTGTTGCAAAGGTGCCTTTCTCACGCCTTTCTTCAACTCGAAGTCCAGTTATTAAAGATGATAAATCAACACAGGGCGTGGAGGCTGCGAAGAAGAGGAAGCTGCAAAGTGAAGGGCCGGCTGATGCTCCACTTGTCATATCAAGCCCCCGTAAACGCAAGTCTTCATCTGCTTCTCCCCCTACCGCTACCAACTCCTACAACTCTGGCTTTGAGATGCCTTCCACCGACTCTGAGGCATCTCTTAATATTGAGACTAACACAGGGTATGTCTTCTTTTGCTCTTTTGTTGTTACTTTCAACCTCTCGAACCTATACTTCATTGACTTGCTGATTTCCTTTCTTACTCCATCTTTATCTTAGGGCTCGCCCCTCTGATGCATCTAAAATGCATACATGAACTTTGCACTATAATAGTTATATTCCATTCATATTTGCATCATATAAGGGGTATATTACTGTTATTTAATGATTTTTGGTAATTTATAATGATTTCCCCTTTATATGGAATTAATCCTGCGCAGGCAGAAAACCCCTATTTCTTTCTTTATTTGTTTCGGGACCTTAACGACGTCATAATGAGCTATAAATTTAGGGGAGTCATTATTTTGGAAGGAGAAGATTTAGGAGCGAAAGAAGTCAACGAACGGAGCCCGGAGGACCAAAAGGGGGGTCCCACGCGGCCACAGTACCAGGCCGTGTGGGCCCATCCAATTTGGCCCTCGTGGCCCCGTTTGCATCGATCTTTCGCCCAGAAGCATCCTCATGACCTAAAAACGCCTATATAAAAGGTCCCTCGACATTTTTCAGAGGGAGGCGGCAGAGAAACGCAAAACCAGAAACAGAGAGGCAGAGGGCTGCCACCGGAGAAGACCGGAGGGGGGAAACGCCGCCGGAATCCACCTCCGGAGGGCTCCACCCCCCTTCGGCGTGTTCATCATCAACTTCTACAGAAAGATCATCTCATCTCCACCATCTCCATGATGAGGAGGGAGTAGTCCCTCATCGGGGCTGAGGGCTCATGCCGATAGCTATGTGGTTTATCCCTCTCTCCCATGGTGTGATCTTTATGTGATCATGAGCTTTCTAATCTAGTTGAATCCATAGATGTTACGCTTCATCATCTTATGAATTATGCTACTCAAGTGGTTTTATTGATGTGATTGCCGGAATCACCCTTGTCCCATGGTGTGAAGTTGACAGTGTGTGCACCGTGTGTGTCTCTTAGGCTAAAGATTACATGAATACTTATCATGAGTTATTATTTGTTTTGGGTGTCTCTATGATTGTGGTGTTTGTTAGTATTATCTTTGAATGCGAATAGTGACCGCATGAAGTGTCCCTAGATGTGGAATGCGACTTTAAGGTGTGCTTTTATAGCCCTACATAGTGGATTGGTGTTCTTTATCCAACCAGAAATTAATTCAGAGTAGCATAATGAGGAGGAAATATCTATGTATTCAATTATATTATTATTGTTGAGAGTGTCCACTAGTGAAAGTATGATCCCTAGGCCTTATTCCCAAAGCACCGTTTACACCTTTGTCTTTTCCTCTTGCATTAAAGAGGATTGGGACACTTTCACACTCTTGTTCCCTTGTCTTGTCCTCTTGCATTAAACAGGATTGGGACACTTTCACATTCTTGTTTTGTTACATTAAACTTCCATCCATTAAATCAACCATCTTGTTCTTTAAACTTGTTTAGTGCATAATCAACTAAAACTTGTGACACTTTAGTTGTAGGGAATAGATAACTTTTCCTTCTTGCTCCTACGGATCGATACCCTACTTCCACATTGAGAGGTGCTACAGTGATCCCCTGCTCTTGGGGGTTATCACCCTCCAAGGCCACCAAGGCCAAGAACATGGCCACTTTCACTTCAGTGCGTAAGCCTGAGGTTCCTTGTACAACCTCTACCTCAACAAGTACGAGGCCGACTCCTTCTGTAGCTACTTCTGCGGAAGTCACCATCGCTGCAACTCCTCTACCAATTCCCGAGTCTGCTGACGACTCGGGTGAATACTCCTTTGGCCGCTAAGTCCTCGCCAGCGGCTGAAACTCAGTATGTCTTAACGAGCACCTCCAAGGCACCTCCTTCTGAAGCTGCCAAGAGGCCTGTAGATCCCTCTCCTGAACTTACCATTGATTACAGCCGACTTCGGGTCGGAGATAACAAGTCCTTCATGGAGACATGGGAAGAAGCCTCCAACCTATATGAAGAGGTTGCCAGACTGCAAGGTGAGGAGTTGTCCAACTTATGGCCCTCAAAATGACTCACACTGTAAGTTTCTTCTCTTTGTTCTTCATAACTATGTCTTCCCTTATAACAGTAGCCCCCAAGCACCTAACTGAGGTGACTTGCGGCTAAGATATGTGCTTTTTGCCAACCACTTGTTTAGGAATCTAAATTTCATGTTGTAGCCCCCAAGCGCCGAGTTTGTGTTAGCCTGCAACAACTCGGAGCTGAAAACTTTAAATCTTAACTTCTTTAACATTTGTAAAATCTGATCCTTGAGTAGCCCCCAAGCGTCGGGTTGTTAGCCTGCGACAACTCGGAGCTACCATCTGTAAACTGCATAGTAAACTAAAATTTGAAACCATGTAGCCCCCCAAGTGTCGAGTTGTTGTCTTCAACATCTTGGGACTTATAAGTTTTGCCCTCTGTACTGATTAGAAAACTGAACTCCTTGATCTGACCTGTAGTTTAAAAAAGAACTCCCTGTAGCCCCAAGAGCCAAGTTGGTAATTTTGACGACTTGGAGCTATCTCTTAAACTGGGCTCTGAATTTGTTGATATTGTACTTGCAGAATATTGTCTCTAAAATGCAAAGAGACATGAAAGAACTTGAGGACAAGGCGTCTGCTTCCGCTAGGGCTGCCCTCTCTGAAAAGGAACACTCCCTCCAGGTTGAAGAGGACTTGAAAAAGGTCTGTGATGAGCTGGAGGACGTGAAAAAAGAAGCTGCCAACACGAAGAAAATTGCTGAGAAGGCCATTCATGATCTTAACATTGGCTTGGATCGCTGTCGTAAGGGCATCAAAGCGATGAGCCAGCGAGTCTTTGGTAAGCAATACTCCTTTTCCCTTTCTCCATACTTGGCTCTATTGTCTGTAGCATCATGATCTAACTTGCCTCTGCTCATACTTTGTTAGGTCTGGCTTCTCCGAAGTTGAATTTATCGGTTGGCCAGCAGATGAACGAGCTTCTTGACTACTTTTATGGACTCCAGGAAGGTGCTCGTTCGATCGTGAGGTACTTGCATCCCCAGGATCAGTGCCCTTCGAAGCCGGAGTCACTTGTGAAGGAGTTGTCTCGAGCTCCTGCATATGTCTTGGCCTGGAAGCAGTCCTCTCTGCAGCGAGCGGCGATCCAAGTCCTTGCTCTGGCACGGAGCTATTATCCAAACGTGGTGGATCCGGCTCTGCTAACCTTGGGGAAGCCAGCCGAGCATGAAGACGGTTCGCCCTTTACCAAGGAGGACTTCAAGGCTCGGGAAGTAGAAGTCCGGCCTTTTGCCTGTGAGATTGCCTCCAAAATGCATCCTGATCTATGGACTTACCATTATGATGCAAGCAACAAGAGAATTGCCACGGCTACTCCCCAGGCAGTAGACTTCTGTAACGCCCCGACCCCGGAATTATACAGAGATGCTATTTAACCCACAGGTCATGCTACACAATCAAAGGTTACTGGGGTTACCACTCCCAGGCCAAAACCTTTGGCAGACGTGCTCGAAATGGATCATCGGCAACGCAACACTTCGATCATGCCATAATCACTGGCATAGCTATCAATGCATAATAGAGAGATCAAGACTGCGGAACATCTGGCACATCACAGACTCTACGACACAAAGAGATCATAGTTCAACTCATATAATGAGAAAGATAGCAAAATACACATCAGAGGTCACAGACCCAACATTACATCATGCGGAAACGAATTTAGTTGTCTAACAACAAGATCCAAATTATGGCCTAAGAGGCCTACAATAACATATCCCAGCCAGCCTGTTCCGTGACGTCCCAAGCTGCCACCTGGGAACCCCAGACTACTCGTCGATGTCAACAAAGAGCCCACCTTCCTGGTCAGTGACGTCCTCCTCTGAAATAAATAATAATCAACAAAGCAAGTCTGAGTACGACGTACTCGCAAGGTTACTAGGGCGATATAGGCCCAATGCTGATTGGCTTCAAAGCTGTATAGTAGTTATTTTGCATAAAGCTAGTTTTCCTTTTTTTAAAGACATGACTCATGGCATCGACTACTCAAAAGGTTTTTCACAAGGGAATAAAATAGTAAAACTTTCATTCGTTAGTTCATATTGAACCAACAGTATCCAGAATCCACCACTCATCTCCACCAAGGCACTCCCTCGAATCACACTCGAGGAAATGAACCTTTTAACACATGTTACCAAATTTTAATTAAATTCATGTTATTTATGGTCTTATCGTCCGTTCCCAAGTCGTCCATAACAGTGGACACGGCTTTTCGAAAAGATTAAACCCTGCAGGGTGTACTATTTTTAACCATCGGTACCGTCCGGCTCGCCTATTTAGCTCTCTTCCATGGAAAGCCGGAAGAGTGGGCGCGATTAAACCTTTACCTTGCATGAGGCTAACCCAAGGATCATCAGTGTGCGGAAGGACATGTTCAGTGCCTATTTCAACACCCTGCCCCGCGGCCACATCCTAAACACCACCGTCCTCATCAAGCCTTTTTCCACCATCCAACTCACACGCAAATGGAAAGCTCAAACTAGAGGACTCTTGGCTAGCCCCTCACAAGTTATTCAGTTACTAAGGATTCCATATGTCCCACCGATGGAAGCACGCTCAGTCTTGGTTCAAGAGGTAAAGAACTTGCACCTAGGCGGCAAGAATGAGGCAAAACACCACCAACCCCGGTGGCACTCATCCAAGCCTTTAAGAATTTTAATTAAGTACCACAAGTTTCCACCTTGTCCGATCATTCCATCAACTTCACAATCATGGAAATAATCACCGGAAGACTAAGCATTCGACTAAGCATGACTAAGCATAGCTAAGCATATATTCTGCAGATATAAAGTAACTCAGGCCAACACATCAAACCTATGCATCATAGGGAGGGGAAACAGGTGATGGTGTAGGGATCTAATGCATTTAATAGGATACTCTAACCATCGACCAAAATTGACATTGGAATCGAATGCAATATTATGGTGGAGAAAATACTTGTAAATCAATAGGATGAGATATGCACAGAAGGTTAGGTTATCTCTTGCCTTGCTTGACAATGTATAGAAACAGAGCTTCAGGGAAACGGGATCATTGACTTGTCGATCCATAATCCATTGTCGTCCTTCGGTGTCATCGGTCTCCACTTCGGACTCGTTTCGATCTCGAATCGCATTCTATCGAGAAGATTCAAAACACCGGAAAGAACAGAACAATCAACACATATAGAAGTGCAATGCACATAACACATGATGACATGACATTTCAATGCATTTCAAAGGTCTTGAACATGACCACAAGTTAAATGGGTTCCCGAATACAATTATTGTAATTAATCGGGATAAGCCACATATTTAAACTTAGTGAATTTGGTTATTCCCAAAATAGGACCAGTACTAAGATGTGATGCCAACATGCATGAAGATGATGTTATCATGTAGGTATGGTCTTACTGATCATTTGATTCTTCGTTTGCATTTTTCCGATACACGGTGAATATTTGGTGAATTAAACGGCTATTCAAATTTAATCCTTTTAACCATTTCGAAAATGACATCAAAGGAAAGGTTGTTGTCATGCTGTGAAATTAACATAACTAGATAGCCTTTGATTTGCTGATCATTTTGGTATATCATTTGCAAAATTTGAATCAATATTTATTAAGTTATGATTTTCCCAAATTTTAATTAGTTGAGTCGGTACTACCGGAAAACGGCCCGGTAGTACCAGACAAGTCGGTACTTCCGGAGCTACTTCCGAGCTACTTCCGAAAATTAACATAAGCTATCCAGTGCCGAAACAACTTACGGTCGGTACTTCCGGCTCTACATCGGTACTACCGACGAAACGGTTTGACCGAGCCAAAGCCACGACCGGCGCGTGCGCGGCGGTGACCACCGGCGGCGGCACGGACGGATCCGTTAGCGGAGGGCGTGCGTGGACGAGTGACTATACGCGTTCGACGCGTGGTGCACGGGGAGCTAAACGGGGGCGGCACCGCTACCTATTGGTCACCGGAACGACGAGAATGACGGCGACTGGCGGCGGTTCTAAGGCGAGCTACGGCGGCGCGGAGGAACTAGTGGGGAGGAGAGGAACGGAGATGTCTGGAAGGTAGCCTATCTCACCCTCGATGCGTGGGGCTGCTCGGTGAGGGCGGGGGAGGTCGAGGACGGCGGCAATGGCTCGGCGGAGCGGCGCCCGGCACGGACGAAGACGAGGTCGATGACGACGAGACCGAGCTTCCCGGCTCGATTCCTTGGGCGTGGAGGAAGCTGACGGCGACGCGGAGCTCGTACACCTGCTCGATCTGCTCGGGAGGCTTCCAGTCGACGGCGGCGAGTGCATCCATGGCGGCGGTTCGATGGCGGCCACGAGCTAGGTTTCGGTCACGGGGGAAACGGGGAGAGGAGGGAGCAGGTGAGAGAGGGCAGGTGGGCGTCGTGGTGGTCTTATCCACCAGCTCGGCACCACGGCGGTCGGACATCGTGCGGCGCAGGCGAGCGGGCTTGGCCGACCCGCGCGGTCGCTACAGGGAGGAAGAAGACGATGCTGCTTTTGCGCATAACCCCCTGGCTCTTTTCTTTTCTGAAACAAACTGTTTATTTCATTTCTTTAACTTTTTAAACCAGCAGCTTTAGCTATTTATTTGAGGCACTTAAACCTTTTCCAAAATTCTGAGAAAATTCAAGTAGTCTCCCCATAACATTTGGAAGCTCCACATATTTTTATTTTGAATTTTGAAAAGTTGCACTTGGTTTCAAAATTAGAAAATGATTTGAACCAATTTTGAATTCTCAATTTTATTTCTTTGCTTGGCAAGAATTTGCCTTTGACAAATATTTATAAAATGTATTCTTGGGACTTCCTGGACAAATTGGAAACTCAAGAATAATTTGTTTTGCCAATTCAAGCAATGCATTTGGTTTGGAAATTTGGGAAGTGTCGTGGGGT